>BGPR01046232.1:0-12092 GCA_013235015.1 Araneus ventricosus | reverse complement strand
TTCCATATCTTTTCAAAATGATTCTAGTACTTCTATAGAAAATATGATTTCATATTTCTAAAATGATATTATTGTAATTATACTTCTTCATAATGATTTACTTTTAAGAAAATGAACGTATTATTAAAGACATAATTTGCTTAAAAATATTTTTTCTACGATATTTAAAGGAAAATTATGCTATTATTATTTTACTGCTTTTATATCCATTTTTCATGTTTTGGACTTTTAATTTAGTCTTAAAGAAATATAAAATTTGAAATTTTTAGATAATTTCACCCTGAAAATTTACTGTATGCGTATTTTAAATATTTCAACTGAATGAAGTGTTCATGTATATTACGGACGGTATACAAGACGGAGCTTTAATTGCCACCAGCTTATCAGTAATTCACAATCATCGCAGAAAATATTAAAATGATGGCTGTTTTATATATTAGTAAACTGTTTTTAATTTTTTCATATGTAGAAATTGATTTTTCGATTTGAGATCAAATGTATCTAAAATTATTTCTAAGATCCCGAATATTCTTTCCTTTTCATTAATTATAGAAATACCATCATAATTTCTTTTGTTCCGAATCAGTCCTAAATATGCGGAAATATTACAATATACACATTTTCACAACACTTAAAAGGATTCGACATTTTTTAAAGATATGCTCCCTTAAAAAATGCTATTGCCTCTTTGCATAACATTTAATGATCTTTTTTTAAGGAAACCTATTGAATATTTTGCAACAGCCTAATTCGTTTTATTTCTTGAATAACGAGATTTTAAGGTCACTTCTCCCATTTTGTGCAAAGACCATTTTTAAAACCAACCGATATGCAACAAAACCCCCAACTTACAAAATAAATGTATTTTTTTAAAATTTATGTTACCGAATTATAAATATTTGAAATTAACTTATTTCCATAAATGACATTTACTACATTTTAAAGTAGTTTAAATTCTACTATTATTGGAAAGTCCCATAGTTTTTACCCATCAATATATGTTTGCATTTGAACAAAATCCCAATATACAATAACTAGGATTTAATATATGATAAATTTAATACATATAAATACCAAATCAAGGAGAGATAAATTTACTGAAATGAATTTTTATACTTTTATAAAAATTTGGATCTTTTTCATCCATAAAACTGTATATGTTTGTAAATTGTATGAAATAACAATTGTGTTGTATTTAGATACAATATACATGTTGTCATAGAATGTTAAGCCTTAAGATAGCTGACTAAACAAATCTTAAGCCTGCTCTGTAAAAGCAGACTGTGGTGAGAGCTCAGCAGACTGTTTAAAAGTTATTTGGAAATTAGATCTGCATTTCTTTTTACTCAGTCGTGTATTAACCATTCTTATCTATCATCATTAGCTAGCTATGTATCCAACACACTTGAAGGAATTGTAACTCTCCAGGGGGAGTTACCACGAATACGCGGATCAGAAGCCGCCGGATAAGTAAGCATGTTCTCGCTTCTCTTGGGGGTACAATAATGGTAGAGTTCTGTTGTCCCCTCAAGTGATAGTGCGTACCTCCTTCGGGAAGGTTCGGGGCGTGGCCGGCGATGGCTACTAGCAATCCGGCCACAGTACTCAAGCTATTGCAGCTACTGTCATTAACAGGTGCTTAGGCAGGACAGGGGTAACACGGTTTACGATTAAAGGGATTGAAAGAGGCAGGAGAGAAAAATATCTAACAGATTATCCTATTTTAGAGATACAACCTGTGTAGCAACCCATTTAGAGAGAATAAATTTTACTGGCTCAACATTTAAACAATTCGTATAAAATAGGTTTAGAAATATCATATAATTAAATCCATAAACATCTAGTAGATAAAATGTATTTGACAATCTCATATTACAAAGTAAGCTTCTTATTATCTTACGCAAGAAGTAGCTGAAGACAGCGGATTAGAAAACTTTTAAAATAAGATTTATTTATTGGTACAGATAATACTTCTGTAATCATTTCATAATAGCATGCTATGCCACCAAAACCTTCAATAGGAAAAAGTAAAGCGGATGAAGAATTACTAGTGTACTGCTAAAATGCATTAATGCGACATTACTTTTTGATAAATCGCATTTGCTGATTCTGTTCAACAAGATGCTATGCATTATCCCACCATGCGTGACCAGGCGGCTGAGAAAATCAAGTCTGGAAGTAATCAAAGCATCACGAGGAGAATTATTTCTATCAAGCCGACTGAGAGCTAAATATAACAGTTTGTGTTCTGATATTTAGAGCAGGGATGGTGGTTATTGCAGAAAAACCGGTTTTTTTCAACTCCAGTTTAACATGGAGGTTAAAACCGCTCAAAATACCCGGCTTTTGAAAAAACCGGTTTTTTCCGGTAATTTCAAAAGCCGGGAAAACCGGTAATTTCTTTTAAAAACACAGTTTGTGGACAGAATTTATTATTAATGTAATATGCAATAAGTAAGAATTAATACAATAATTAATTTATGTAATAGAGTAATGATTATAAATAAGTAATTAATACAATATGTACTAATAATAAATGATTTATTATTAAAATAAGTAAGTATTATAGACAATACTTTTATTAATATTGTTTCCACAAGAGATTAATTCATTTGCCAATATTTATCATCTAATCTGCTCATAAAAACTCTTTCAGCAATGTGTTGATCCGTGAATCGACACCTCTCATCGAAAACAACATCATTCATCGTAGATACTAAGAACTTCCGACTAAAGATGAATATTTTTTGGCTACAAAAAACAGACGCCGTTTGCAGACAATATTTTTTATTAGCATTGTTTTTGCAGGAAATCAATCCATTGGCCAATATTTATCTACTCATAAAGACTCTTTAAGTAATCCGACAACCAAAAGTCGCTTCGAGGAAGCGGTTGTCGGTCATTGGCCTAAGATGATGAAATAAAAAGCATTATAACTTGGTAAATTTTAGTCTAGTTGAGCCTAAATTCGAGCCTATCTTCCGACCCGGTTTTTGGATTTTTTTAAAAAAAACCTCTCTAAACCGAGGAAAAAAATAACCGGAAAAACCGTTTTTCGGTTTAAACCGGTAGATTTTCCCCATCCCTAATTTAGAGGAATAATCGTTGGTTTTAGATTCACACCGACCTTGATGTTTCGACTATTATGTTAATCAGTTACAAATTTATTGATTCATTCGTATTCTAAACATTACAAAGATTTAAGTATCTCTGGAGGATGTGTTTTATGAATGGAGAGTCAAGAATGTCAATTACTTCCTCTTTTGTAAAAAATATATTCTTAATGAAATACTGAATTAGGAAGTCACTTCGAAAACATGATTTTGATTGTTGAAGATATTGTAAGTAAATGAGTGGATTTCTTTATAGTTTATAGTAAAAAAAAATATTGAAGTCTTTTATTAGAAACACGTGTCATGGTTGACATGGTGTATATATCATTCAGAACGTTCTGCTTCCAATTTATGAAAATTTGATAATAGGTTTTCATTTCATTTAAACAAATTTTTCATCATTTACTATGCAACAGCCGATTTTATAGATTTTCCCCAATAATTCTTTACTGAAATGCTCTGTACTCTATTCAATTGTTGAGTCGGCTTTATCAGTATAACCTTTAATTCAGAAAGTATATATATTCTCATTACATACAATGGCTAATGCCAAACGAAGACAAAGCAGACGAATCAAGCCTAAAATAGATTCATGCCATAATGTTTCGGACTAGAGGCGTGAATTCCCAACTGTTTTTTTTTTATTTTAGGGGGAATTGATAAATTGAATTGCACTGCTTCTTTTTGACTCTAAAACGTTTGTTTCCTCTTTTTAAATTTGTAAATAAAAATATGCTGTACTGGAATTCCAATTGTCCTGGATGCACGATATTTGTAATACACTGGAGCTCATGATGGTAATATCATTTATCAAGAAAAAGAAGCTTTTATTCCAAATGCAGACAGTCACGCCAGAAGTGAAAATTATTTGAAGATAACATCTATACTTTTTAACCCGTCAGAACACGCATGGGGTCTTTTTCACCTCACCCTTTCTCTATTTGTTAAAAAATTCTAGGAATTTATAAACACTTGCCCCGTTACTTCTTGTACCTTTATAGGGAAGCTAGAAGAAGAGGATAGGAATGCAAAAACCTGTGGCACGGGGTTTCTCACCTTTTACTAGGGCGTTGGGGTCAAATTGACCCATGCGTGTGCTGACGTTTCAGGTTAGTTTAACGTTATGGCTGTGCAGGCGTAGGATAGTGCGTAGCGGCGAAGAAAAAAATACAGAAAAGTAGGAAAAAGAAGATAAGTGCAACTTTCCTTTTTCTTATTAAAAATAGCATTTGTGTCTTAAATTCAAGTTATTTCTACGAAAAAAAATGTTCTTATATTTTGATCATATATTATTTTTGTACAAATAGCCAATAAAATAAAGAGCAAGTGTGTAACAATTTGGGGTCAAAATGACCCCACGCATGTGCTAATGTTCCAAAAATGGGTCCGTGTGCTGAAGGGTTAAATGAATAGAATTTTTAAAAAGATTGGTCTGACCGAACAATATATATTTGTAAATAAAATTAAATTGGTCAGAATTAAATTACTTTTATAATTCGAAAAGCTATGTGTATTTGATCTTGAGGCTATGATGATTTCTTCTTTGCAAAATGTTATACTGGCTCGGGTAGATGTATTTGAAAAGAAAAAGAATAGAAACAAAATGATATTTATAAATATTATGGTCAAAAACTGCGTTTAAACTTATATAACTATTTTATGAGTTTATTTGAAAGGGTGTAACTTTTTGAAACGAATTAAATTTATACTTACATGAAAAGCCATTGCAGTATAATATAATTCAAGGCTTTAATAATGATTTCAGTATTCAGCGGAAATCCTGAGGTGCAACAAAAAATATTCTAATTTCAATCCCAAGCAAATTTCAGGATACACAACTGGAGGGTTAATCGTTTATATTTTTTCATGAAATAAATGTACAATAATATATATCCTATTAACTCCAGAATCTGGGTTTTCTAGTTCTAGAGCGAAGGCCATCGATTTATTCACACTCCTAACATCAACAGTCCCCGAATCTTTATTATTCTTTCAGAATAACTATGGCATGGATGTAATATTAAAAATCATTCACATTGTCGAAGTGCGATCAATTTCTACTGACACCTCATTAATCGGCAAATGGAATTTTAAACAGAATTTCTCCAAACATCGAAATAAATATTAAACGACCATTTCGTTAGAGAGCCGTCAGAAACGATGAAATAGGTCCGTTCCTTTTTCTTCTGACTATAACATGTTTTTTTTAACTATCCCAGAAAAAAACTGGAATGTATTTTAAATCTTCCTCCTCTACTTTTATCTTCCGAAGCGAACAATACAAAATTTTTAAGGCAAGCAATAGAGCATTCTATTCACTCTTGGCATCAAATAAACTAACGGACAGGAAATCGCTACAGAAGTATCTCCTCTAAGACAAAACAAAAAAAGAAGGCAATGGATAAAAGGAAGGAAAGGGCAATGGAGAAAAAAGGAAACATCTCTCTGAACATGGGACCTACAATTACCTATCACGAGTACAGGAGACAAGCCTCAACCTTTTCCATTGATTGCACTTTTTCGATACTAAGAGGAACGACAGCCTTGAGTAAAATGACGGCGAGAAAAAAGTACTCCAACACCAAATAACCCCTGAAAAAAGGGAAACAAAAATCACAAACTCAACCTCATTGACTCATTTTTTGTCCTCTGCCTCCTATTTGATTCTTTTCTTCCTTTTTTCGGGGGACTTTTTTTCATCACCTCGGCGTTCTAGTCCCTTTTTATTTCCTTCTATTCCTCCCTTTGACCACCTTCTGAAGAGCATTTACGCGTCTTTGGTTCGGTCCAAGTAATCGTCTTGAATTCTGGTGGTCCCTAAAAGTAAAGAGGATTGCAACGGACTGCTTGGGCTACTTGAACAGCCTCCGTTTGTCTGTCCAGTGGCCGCTGACCGGAAAATCCGGACTTTTGCCTTTAGCTCTGTCTTTCCGCTTTTGCTGTTTGCTCTGACCTTCATTCAATATACCTGCGGGGATTACCAAGGGAAGAAGAAAGTCCCATATGCAGAAGCAGCTTAGAAGGGCAGAGAGCTCTATTCTGGGTATAAAAAGGTTATTCTGTGGGAGAAGAAAGGGCTGTAGTATAAACGAGATTAGTTAGGCTAAAAGGCATTTAACGCTGCGTTCAGAAATATTGCTTCACTGTTTGATGTGTCCTCCGTGGTATTTGGTATTCAAGTTTATAGAAAACAGTTTTTGTTCCAAAGAATTGAACTTATGATGAACACTTATTTCTGAACACCTGATTTTTCGTGACTGAATGTCACATATCTTCTCTCAGAGAAGGCTTCAGAATGAACTCAGATTTACTATTATTATTATTATTATTATTATTAATACACCGGGAGGGAACTAACCAGATAAGGTTAGGGTTATACAAACCCTCTCAGCGTAAAGATGACATTCAGAAGAAAAGGGAAAAAATTAAAAGAACAATAATAAAAAAATATCAAAAGTAAACTGAAAAAGTCTGCAATGAAAATCTTAATTGCTCGTGTAAGCGATAAAAGTCTTTCTTAGTCTGCGATGATATCATATCCTTCATTCCTGAAGGATCTTCATAATACTCATGAGTCGTGCCAGGGATCTTTTGTCTGAGGCAATATTTTCACACCACGTCCAAAGATTTTCAGTACTGGGCTTCGTGAAACGAAAGGGTTTTGTCAGTGGGAAGTATGTTGCGTAGAGGTTTGGATCACCTTCATCACCGCAAACGCATCGGTCGTGTGAAACCGAACCTGTGAAGATAGGTCCCGAACGGCCCATGTCCTATAATGAATTGGTAGGTTCTTGAGTTGAACGAGGCTCGATTAATGTTGACTTGAGGTACGAAAAGGAAGGTTCGCCGTCCCGCTTCCGAAAGGTTCCCTTTATCCTGCCTTATTTCAAGAGAACACTTTTGAGATTTTTTAAGGCAAGATTTACGGTGTTTGATATTGATATTGGGAGTATCCTATTAGCCAATGATGCCCTACACTATTCATATGATATCTTTACTATGTCGTGCGGCATTCGGAGTATCCTAGCAACATCATGGATCAATATCTTGTGCTAATAGTGTACTGCCATGAGTACCCTCCCTATTAGCACAATATATTGTATGATATCTCCCCGGCTTTGTTCGATATTTTGAATGCCATACAATATCGTGAAGATATCGTAACGATATTGTAGAACATCTTGTGAGGGCTGTCTGTCTAACTGGTCAGCAACCATGCTCCCTAGTACCCTCGAATATCCTTTAACCCAAGAGATTACAAGAATAAATATACCTAAACTCACATCTTTTCTCACTGAAAATGAGAACCACATAAAACAGTCACCTGATGCTACCAGTTCATCCGATTTGTTTCCTTCACCAAGACCTCAGACTTATGGACTAAGACCCCCTAGAGGTTCAATTCCTAGGACCTTAATCAGTCCTCCTACAAGTTTATAGATGCAGCGAACTTTTGGAGCCTGTCTTAAAATTGATTTTGCTTCGCGAGTCTTTCTTTCCACATGTAAATACACATTTTTCATCGTTCATATAATTTTCAAATGTTTTTCGTCGATGTTAAAAACTCTGTATGTAACTTTTTTTCCTTCTTTTCTTTGTTCAATAAAGTTTCTACGCACACTCATCCAAACTGCAAACCGGAGACTTTTATTTCAGGAGTCAGGGATATGTCGTAGTGTAAAGTAGCTTCGTTGCTTCCTACCACTCACACTAAGTTATTGAGGCTTTTTCTCTCTGATGCTATTTTGATGTACGTGAGGGATACGTTAACCACTTAAGGACCGAGTAATTTTGTAGCCTATGGTATTCTGGACGAGTTAACAGGGGATAAAGCCTTAAGCGGTTAATCTGGTAGATGAGTTGTACCCGATTGCGTTTGCGATTTTGATTACCCAAATATTTCTCAGTATTTCATATTTTATACCTGTAAAAGTTTGTTCATTTGTTTCCCTGACCCTAATTCAATGATATTGATTGTTGTTTCTAATATATTGCTTCAAAAATGTCGGATTACTTTAGACTCTCAACCACAAAAATTGTCATTGTTAAGGACCATTACGGGAAAACAAATGTCAACTCCCTCCTGAATTCCTACATATTTCCTTAGTTGAAATTGCAAGGTAATACAAAAAGTTATTAAAAATGCAAATGTAGCTTTTCATAACCGATGAGTTCAGTTTGATGAGCTTTTCCTTAAGCCTAAGCAAAAATTTAACTTTTAATCTCACATATGAGTTGCGTGTATTGCCCCCTACCGAAGGTTAATTGTGCGTAAAAAAAATTAGCGGTCTAATCTAGGCAACCGGTTTCCTGGATTCGACCGATGACACATTTTTATAAATCCGCTTTTTTCCTATATTAAAATATGTTGAATCATATTTCTGAATAAAAAATATATGAATATTTTATGAATAGAAAGTTATTTATCCTGTTTTGAAGATAAATAAACTACAAAAAAATTATACCACTTGTTTTTTTGTTAAAGCTGTTTCTTAACCCAAGATAACGCGCGCCTCCTTAACAAACGCTAAAATGCGCGGGTTCATAAATTGACACCAAACTGAAATCCAAACCTGCGGCGTTAAAACCATTATATTTTTAGTTGGGAAAATATCGCTTTTGACTTATAGACATCAAGAATACAGTGCTTGATAAAAATTTAAATCTATTCCATTATTATCCACTAACAAAACACGGATTTCTAGAGGGTGGGTTCGTTTTCCCTGCATCGCTTTTACGTGAAAAGTTTGGTGCGCATTTCTCCATAAATATATTTGTTCACTCTTCAGTTTAACTGTATCATGTTATCGTTGATGAATAACTTCCAACTGTTCACAGGGCTTGTCACATCTTTCGCTTCTCTTCTAGGTAAGCGCGACACAATATTATGACAACGATTACGAATATTCTGTCTAAATTTTGATTTTCTCCGATGTATGCCATTTTTTATGAAAGCTATTCCAAGTTATTTACTTCTACATTTCCAGATGCTCCGTCCTCTTCCGATTCCGTGTCATGTTCGATGAAACTTCCATGAAACATTCACTTCAAAAATCTCTTCAGATCCATTGTCTTCACTGTCAAATTCTGGATCTTTATCAGTTTCAACTTCAGCAACAAGTTTACGTAAACGCTTTCCTTTTCGTATGGAGTCGGCATTGTGAGAAACAAATAAATTTTCAATTCCGCAAGGAAAACAACGAGCTGACCGCATGAGCCGCGTGAAATAACTGGTCTTTGGAACAAACGGAAGGACGAGCTGGGTCATTCCATAACCTCAGTAACAGACAGAAAGTGTATTAGGGGACGAAAAATTTCGAAATTACTTTCAAAATACTCAGAAAAGGCAGAGGGGGTGACTAACTCAGCTACTGATAAGAAAGAAATGAACAGGTGGATAGTTTTCTAGGAATTGCAATTTTCAGAGGGCTTACCGCGCTTCCTCCCGCATTAATCACTATACATCTAAGAATTTCAAAGCGGACCGAATTCGGAAACTCTCCTCTTGCAATTTTTTACCAAAACTCAAAATCATAGATTTAAAGCCGTATATATTTCAAACTAAGCAGATGACCATGTTGCATGTACCACCATCAGCAAAAGAAATCCAATCAAGTTTCAGAAGCATATGTAGTAATTAAAAAAAAATCCAAAAATAAAATGCTAATATATGTTTAATATACATCAATAACATAAATGCTTCTCCCTTCAAGCATTTATGTTTCTCATTTGATTATTTTTCTTTTTTTGAGAGTGTTTTTCTTCTTCTAACTCAATCCAGTGAATGTCTGATCATATGGAATTAGGTAAACGCCGTTCCATCTGAGTTCAGTTTAGTTATATTAGCGTCCTGTCTCGAACTTTTCCCATCTGCTATTTTGGGATGCACCTCGTCATTTTGAATCCTGGTCAGATGACAAGGACAACACCTGAACTGGCACCCCCTCTACAAACTGCCGCGCATCACCACTGGGAGGATGTTTAGCCATTACGTATGATTTAGCTTGCACCAGGACCCATATACAGCGGATCTTCAATGGAATCGCTTTTTGAACTTGGAAGCCTCCAGTTCCGAAGCAGAGACATTACCAATAGGCCACCACGACCCGCCGTTCCATCTGAACGAGGGTTTAAACCTTGGTCGCTGGAAATTAGCTATAAAGATTTAATTTAGCGATATTCGAGAAAAATTTTATCTATCGGGATATTTAAGGCTACACAGTACTATTTTTCAAAACTTCGTCACATTGAACACTGTCAGATGACAAGGACAACACCTGAACTGGCACCCCTCTATAAACTGCCGCACATCACCAGCGAGAGGATCTTTGGCCATTATATGATTTAGCTTGAACCAGACCCCATTGACGGCGGATCTTCAATGGAATCGCTTTTTGAACTTGGAAGCCTCCAGTTCCGAAGCAGAGACCTTACCAATAGGCCACCACGACCCGCCGGTCCATCTGAACGAGGGTTTAAATCTTGGTCGCTGGAAATTAGCGATAAAGATTTAATTTAGCGATATTCGAGAAAAATTTTATCTATCAGGATATTTAAGGCTACACAGAACTATTTTTCAAAATTTTCGGAGGCAATAGTAATAAAATAAATTAATGAAGTTTTTAAAGACTGTTTTACTAAATAGATTCTGTTTTAAAAAAGTGATTTTATTAAGAAATATTTAAAAAATTGAATTTTATTTTAATAAATACTTAAATTTTAATATTTTTTAGTTATTTCAAGTGATTCATATTTCTTGGATTATTCGGAAGAAAAGTTAGCATGGGACTGATCACCTGATTCTTTTTTAACATTTAATAATTATTTTTATACAAAAAACTTGAAAAACATGCAAATTCTAAAAATATTAGCTTTTCCATTTTTTAAAAAATAACTAAAACTATAAGGCCTAAATCCATGCTAATTCGTATAGTACATATATATGAGAGTATCTACAAAAAGTTTTAACCTCTATCTTGAATAGACAAAAGCATTATCGAATAGAAAACACTTGCATCACCAAAAATAAAACCCTGGGAAAAATGCATTTAAAGTTTGTAAAGGCATAAAAAAAATTAATAATGCTTGTAGAGATCTAATTTTATAGTATGTTATTTCCCATCTTATGAAATGCACTAAAACACCATTTTAACTCAATATGATGGAATAGATTTGTTGAAATATCATATAATTAGTCTTCCAGCTCCTCAAAACATTGTCTCTTAGCAAAGCGAGAACATTTCAAACGTGGTATTTTCTCAACAGAAAAATGAATAAAAAACAATAATATTAAACTGAAAAGCTTCTAAATAAAAAAAAATGTGTGAAAATTAATATTAGTCATGAAAAAGTTCTTTCTGTGAATATCAGTTAGGTAATAATGAGAACTCAAAATGAATGCAGAATATAAAGAAACAGAAACGATTTGAGTAGTGAACGTTTAAGTTATAATTACCATTTCACCTACAGAATTGATTTATTCATAAAATATTTTTAATTAATTAATTTTAAAAATGGAAAATTGCTTCAAAATGAAAACGAAATTAACACGGCCTCCTCAGCTTTGAACTTTGAGACTGTCAACACTTAGATAAAACTTCAAATATCTTTAAAACTGTATGAATATCAGATCTAAAATTTGAACTCAAGCTTTCCAACCGTATGGGCCATTGAAAAATGCAAAGAAAATTTTGTTATTTTTGTCATTTTTAGGATACTGTGTGAGTGATTGGGGTTTTATGGCACAAGGGCCAGAATTGGCCAAGCTGTGCCAATAAATCCTTTGATGAAAAGGATACTGTGTAGCCAGCCTTAAGAAAGAAAAAAAAGTAAATTTTCTATTCCCTAGTACGCGCCTAGTGTACTAAACCTTTAATCCGTCTCTCAGATTCATTAGAGAGCATTTTACAACTTTTTAATTACCGGAAAATAACTTTGTCATTTTTAGGATACTGTGTAGCCAGCCTTAAGAAAGAAAAA
>BGPR01046230.1:0-12093 GCA_013235015.1 Araneus ventricosus | reverse complement strand
TATAAGCATCTTGAACACGAGAAACTTCCTGAAGAGTCATTATTAGGGGAAATGACATTAAGTTCTCAGACGGCATAATACAATTTTTCTTAATTTCTTACGAACTTCGAAACCCCTACATATACACACCTTGATTTCATATAGCCGCAGAATGCAAGATTAAATTCAATACGTCATAGAGCACTGTATAACTAGACTTTATACCTTTCCCATACATACAAATTACCGGTATTCTTTTCCTGCGAAGAAAGCAGACAGAAGAGAAGGTTACCAGATATCGATTTATAATAATATTACCAATAACATAAAATTTCTTGTCAGAAGGATTAAGTTGCTTTTTGTTTACAAATTTTGGATACGTGTTAAATTTAATATTTTACCGAGTCCGATTCTTCGCCTTTCAAACGGTTTCTGTGTTTGAATGAGACGTACTTTAGACTCGTCATGAGTGATATATACCTCATAGCACTATCTGTACGTATAAAACAGATTTAAATTTAATTACAAGAATTCAGAATCTAAGGAACTTTCGACGTTGAGTGTATGACTTTCGTGCATCCTCTAAAAATGCACTGTGGAATTCCTGTCCAGAAAAATCCTTAAGAAACTATAACATCAAACTAAACACCCTTTTGTCAAAACTTTTATATTGCCTTTCTCATAACTACGGAATCCTTCAGGCTTCAGACCTGTGGTACAGTATGCGAACGAAAGGGGTCGATTGTTCAAAAAGTGCAGAACAGGGAAACAGAAGGACATTTTCTTTCGCCGTACAGAATTTGTTTTACTGACATAGCAATGTAAAGATTTTTCTCTATACATCATTATCCAATACTCAATCAGAAAGTTAGATTTTAAGAATTTAATAAATTAATATTAAAATAGTATTTTCAATTTTTACCGAATTTAAACCAAGATTGTATCCAGACTGCAGTAACATTTTTGCATGCTCCGAAATTAAGATTACTTTATAATCAAACGTGCTTTACTCTAGGTTAATTAGCGTGTGTTTATAAGTTTGAGAATTTAAAGAAAAATTTGTATTTACTCTGTTCTAATGAAGATCCACAAAATCGGGAAATAAACTCATTTTATTCTATTCCGAAAGAACAGACACCACACAACCGTTGCACAGTTCCCGGCGTCGCTCCCGAAACTGACATACAGGAAATTGACTATAATGCTACACAAAATCAGTTGCGTTAAACGCTCTGACTTTATTTCTAACAGTTATATATTGTCTCTAATCTACATTCACGTTTTTTAAAATCATGCAATACAATTTACATTTACTTTCTGTTTTGCGAGTCATCATGCAATACGTCACTCCGCTTTTCCCTTCCTCTCTGTGAGGAATATTTTGTGGAATCGAACGGCATTCGCCAAATGAATATAAACTTTGAACAAAACAGTTTAGCGGGAATGTCAGATGAAAAGTTACGCTTTTGGTCGAAACTTCTAACCCATTACTAAATCTGCACAAGCATTTTCTAAGCTTTATTTTTCTAACCTTTTCGCTTTAACTTAGCGCAAAGGAGATATTGTTCATTATATAACACTCAAATTTGTTCTTGGAAAGTTTAATACCAATAAATTATTCCGAGAAAGAACATGCAACTCGTAGAGGGAAGAAAGCTTATCGCAAGTTACTCCACCGGACTTGCAGACTTTGTTAAATGGACGAAGGTCTAACATGTAAAAAAATACCAGCAGAAAAGTCATACAGATAAAGTATACTCTCTATTATCCGCGATCGGATTATCCGGTTTGCGGATTATCGTGCTCATTCCGGACACACACAAAAAATTTAAAGAGAAACATTTTCAAGCTTATCATGCATGTAAAATCGATGTTGATGTATTATCGACAGATTCATTCCGTGAAACTAGTGGGCCATAACGGCGGAGGCTAGAGAATGGATTTTTTTCTTCCTCGAAGTGCAATCTCTACCGGTTCAACCCCTAATTTTCCGAGAAATGAATCGTCCACTTCCTGCTAGCTCGTTCTCGTACGAACACGCTTCTGCTTGACACGTCATTCTTTAACTTCTTCGTCTTCTCTCACTTTCGCACGTGTTCCTTTAGCTTTTGCGTCTTGTTTATCGTCAGTAGCGTGAAACGTTTTACTGGTAAAAATGAGTGGTGTGAAACGAAAACGAAAACGAAACATTTTAAATGTTAAACAAAAATTAGAAATTCTTCAAAAACTTTATAATGGAGAATCGGCTAGTACTGATGCAGAAGATGTAATAAATGAAGGAAATGCAATTTCTCATTCTGCTGCTCTACAATGTATGGAAGCTTTGTTAGATTATATGGGACAAAGAGGATTTCATTACGGTGACATGACTGCGGTTCGTAAAATATGTGTCGATATACGACAAGGGATGAACAAACAGCAGAAGCAAAGAAGCATAAAAGATTTTTTAAGCAGTAAATGTTGAAAGGAAAATTCCTAGTTTGATGTTATACAGCATGCAAATGTAAGTAATTTTGATATTTTTGTACTGATGTTGATTTTTTCTTTAATAAAAAGGAGTTTTCGGATTATCCGTGTTTTTCTATTGTCCGTTCGACCCCTACCGGTGATTAACACGGATAATCGGGAGTGCACTGTACTCGCTAAAATGCTGTTATAACATAACTTGGACAAACAAATTTCAAACGTTGGTCATTTTCTTCTATAGTAATGAAAATTCTAATATCCGACCTTGAAAATCAGAATTTAAATTTGAAGTCGTGTTTCGATTTCCTATAAATTTTGAAACAAAGCTTGTTACTGAGCTGAAGTGCTTGGGTAAATGGATAAAGATTTTAAATAAATATATTCAATTATTTTCAGGTTGTTTCCAAGATGAAAAACAATGGAATATAATAGGAGTTTTTCCTAAAGAAAAGTAAACTACATATTGGAAATATTTCATGTGAAGAAGCATTCAACAGGCAGTCGGGGGATTATTGGAAAAACACAACTGTAGTGTGGATGAAAAACTATGCAGGGTTTCCACTAATAATCGTTACCCCCCCCTTAACTTCTTAACGGCGACAGCATAGGCCATATAATTGGTGTCTAGGTATAATGAAAAGGCTATGCGCTACTCGATGAGACAACTTACAACGTCACCTATCGGCAAATTTTGGAATTACCGGTCTTATCTTCTAAAAGGTGAAAGATATGAGAAAAAGTCAATTAGAAATTTGTAGAACACTCTCAATTTAGTAAGGAAAGACACCTAGCTCACATTCATACTCAAAGCTGAATGCAATAAATGAACATTTATTTGGTCACGATTTCGAACATTGTCATGTCATAGAGTTTTGGAAACAGACACGTCCCTGTCTTCTGGATCATTTATTTACACTGGTCAAAATGCTCTCCGTTAGCCACTATACGCATTTGCACTCTGGACTGGATTTCGTGCTGCAAATTGTGCAACATGGCAGGTGTCACAGTGGTACAAGCATTAGTAATGCGTCGTCGAAGATCCTGCAGTGTTGGCGGAAGGTTCGCATATACCTGCCCTTTTATGTGCCCCCATAAGAAGAAGCCCAATAGGTTCAAGTCAGGTGAGCGCGGGGGCCACTCTACTAAACCATCATACCCGATGAATTCATTCTGGAATGTCTCCATTAGGTACTGCTTAGCGTTTGAAATCTTATGCGGAGGGGCTCCGTCATGTTGGAACCATACATTTCGGAGTTGGTGAAACAGTAGATTCTCAACACATTCAGTTATTACATCCTGCAGAAGCTCCAAGTACCGTTGTCCAGTTAACGTTCCCTCGTAAAATAAAAGTCCAATGAGCCTGTCATTAAAAATTTCTCACTAAACATTAATAGACCAACGTAGATGTAGAAACTTCGACAACATATCTCGGATTTTCCAACGACCAGGTATGAACGTTCTGTCCATTAAATATACTGTTACGCGAAAAACATGCCTAATTCGTCCATATTATGTCTGCCAGTAATGTTGGGTGGTCCTCCGAGTTATTCATCACAAAGTTGCACCACGTGTAACGTCTCTAGGCATCTCTTGGCAGCAATCCCTGCATCGGTATGGATGAGCCCCCGATTCATTCAGGATTTTCCAAACGAAGCTTTCAGAGAGGCCACAATTGTCACTGATTATTTTTGTGCTGCTCTGAGGATGGTTTTGGTTTTATGGAACAAGGGCCGGAATTGACCATACTGAGCCAAATATTTGGCGAGAAGAAAGGATCAATCACTAAAAAACAAATTGAAACTTTGCTGAACCAACAAAATTAAATCTCATGCAAGAGTTGAATATCTTTTAAAAAGTTGAAAATATTTGCATTGATATTGTCTCCCAAAATATCATTAAGATCAACATTAATCGCTCCAAAGTGGGCTTGTCGTTGACGAGTAAAATTCTTGCATGTACACAAGATATA
Source organism: Araneus ventricosus (assembly GCA_013235015.1). Taxonomy (NCBI): domain Eukaryota; kingdom Metazoa; phylum Arthropoda; class Arachnida; order Araneae; family Araneidae; genus Araneus; species Araneus ventricosus. The sequence continues at coordinate 7,679 of BGPR01046230.1, read as the reverse complement.
CTTTGTTAATATGCACCTGCATCTGGAACAAACAGGTGCAGGGTCAGAATGTAAAAGGTATTTTTGCGTTAAATAGGTATGTCCTATACGAAGTCTTATTAAAATGACGTCATATTTTTTGGGTAAGGCTAAGTTTTTATAACCTTTGACAGACGGCTGAATTTGGAATAATTTATTTGTACCTTGTACTTCCCATATTGATTGCCAAAATTGGTCCTGGGCTGTTGCTCTGAGGATGGGCGAGAGCGTATGCAAGCACATCTTCAGGTTGCACTTTTCGTCCTACATTACTAGGTTTACGAACTCGAGGTCGGCTGGTCACGCAGCCCGTCTCCCTCAAACGTTTTACAACTTTTAAGATGGTCTGCCGTGCAGGGTGCCGGCCTTCAGGAAAACGTTCACGATAAAGCCTTGAAGCTGATTTTACCCTACGCCCACATTCATGGTAAATTAACATATTGCAATACTCCTTAATGTCAAATTTTGCCATAACCCTCAGCATTAAAAAGGATGTTTCTGCTGGGTTGTACGTTAAAGTAGTCTCAGGTGGACAGGTATGACGTTCCATCCTCATTTGCATAATACATGAAATCCATGTGATTTTTATACCAGACGTGGTTGAGTTGAGCTGTGTGTTTGGAAAGACTATTTTGCAGTAGAAAGTTTTCATGGTTTGTAGAGACATTCAGTAAAACACGCAACCGGTGAAGACAGAATAATGGTCCTCATGTATGCAAATCACGTGCGTTTCCACTGCATCACAACACAGGCTGGTATTTGGTCCGTAAGGTGGTCTTTTCTCGCTTCTCTCGAGTTTCACGACGCCATGGTGTTGGAAATCACAATCAAACAAATGTTCACTTTTACATTCTGTTTTGAGTATTAATGTGCGCAAGGTATATTTTCGTAATAAATCGAGAGTGCTCTACAACTTTCTAGAAGACTTTTTTCTCGTATCTTTCACCATTTACGAGATAGCACCGCTAATTCCAAAATTTGCTTATAGATGGCGTTGCAAGTTGTCTCATCGAGTAGCGCACAGCCTTTCTACTATATCTGGTCACAAACTTTATGGCCCAAGCTGTCACCGTTTAAAAGTTAAGGGGGTGGGGGTGTAACGGATATATGTGGGGACCCTGTATAAAAAGCGAGTATTAATAAAAAAAGATTTTCGTTATATTAACGCCCCGTATTGAAGCAACACGAGGGCTATTGTTACACAGAACAGGTAACTTTGAACCGCAGTCAGATGACGAGATGACACCCGAGCTGGAACACGCTCTCCAAGCTTGCGAACCACATAGCTCGGACGTTTGGCACCCAATGTATGATTTAACTTGCAACAGACCCACATGCACGGCCGGTCCTTCAAGGGAGTCGAGTTTCGAGGCTGGAACCCTTCGACCCTGAAGCAGAGACCTTACCAATAGGCCACCACTGCCCCATTAATCCAAAGGAAATGGATCTTATAAAGAAATGAAATATCAAGTCAAGTAAAGCAGATTTGAATTACTTTATACCTACTTCGATGAAAGACATGTTTAATGATTCAGTTGGTTAAACGAGCAATCTAAAATCAACTGAACAGTTTAGTCTGCGTGCAAAGTCAAACATAAAATTTTGTTTCAGCTACAAGTTCTCATAGTATTAATACACACAAAAATGCTTTCAGCAATTTTTGAATGTTGAATCGAACATTCGAGTTATAACAATTTAAAAAATACTGAGCTAGCAAGGGTCATTTGTTTTGACCAATATACCAGTACTAAAACAGTACACTATAGTAATTATACTATAAATAATACTTATACTATTATGTTTTCACTCTTCGATGCAATAAAATGAAACATTTTGTGCATGTAATTATTTTCTGACTGAATAAATTCAATTGCTCGATCTCAGGAACATCCACTATGCCATTTACGTCAAAGGAACCAACTTGCCTGTACCTATTTTTAAAGCAAAACTTATACAGCAGTATTATAAAGAAACTTTTAACAATTGCTTTTAGTAGATATCTGAACCAGTTTCCTTGAGAGGATCACAAATGAATCGGAAACAAACTATACTCAAAATTTTATAAACAAGTGCTTAGTACTGTCAGTTACAATCTTTCGAAATCGGATTAAACGCAGCGAGTAAAATTGAGTACAATGCCTCCGAGTCAATAATTAAGTCACGTGGGATTGTTTCATAAAATGTAAACTGTCAAATTTCACACCGCGATTTGGAGTTACACCTTAGTCTATTTGGATATTAAGACCCTATAAACTCGGGTAAGAGAGCTCAAAGAAAATTCTTACTTTGAAGCAAGATTGAAGAATGAATTGAAAATACTATGACACTATTATTAAACTTATTGAAAATAGTCTAAACAACATAAAACAGGCTGAAACTAAGTGTATTTAAAGGCCAACATTCTGCTATGTTCCAGGACAGGTCCAATGGTAGACCTGGTCTCATAAGCACGGATTTATTTACGAGGCCAAACATGTGAATAAAACAATCCAAACTAGAGGGTCGTAGTATCGAGTAAGGGGTGGCTTCGTTAAACAAGGTGTTGCCTGTAATGGCTTCAGTTTTGCTTGGGGCATAGAATATGTGTTTATGTCGTTTAGCTCCCAAACCGCGTTTCTCGCCTCTGTCTTCGTTCTGTAGTGTGGCAACCAATTGATTACCTCTGGATTCCAGTTGCTTCAAAAACTCAAACTGGACACAACATTAAGGAGAGCAATTTGTTTTGATAGTGAATAATTAAATTTATTTACTTTGTAATTTAATTTCAACAGGTACAGATATTCAACTAGGATAATATGCATTTTCAGCTCTGCTCCATTAGCGCAAATTCAATAAATTAACCAAGCTTGTTTCTGTTTAATATTAAAGCCCTATATGTTTTATTTTAAGATAAGGAAAAGTGAATATTCTCGAACATTTTATAATGTTACAAGTTAAATAAAGAAGTCTTTGGTGAATATACGTATACAAGATGAATGGAATTTACTACTTTTAAGTGAAAACTTATAAAATCACATTATCACCCAGCCTTAACATGCTCAAATGGAGTATTTTGAATAAACTTGCTTATGCATAAGTCAGCAGCAACTAAATGGTAACAATTTAGTTACTGCTTTGCACGAGAACCAAACGTCAGAACATTTTTACAATAATTTACATTTTCCAAGTAAGATCATACTTAATATTTCTAGACTATATACAAATATGCAAGTATTCAGTGTTGATTTACTTAAATAGCACTGATGTCATGTAAAAAAACCCTTATTAAAATATAAATGGGTCACACAACCATTTCAGATCTGAACCAGCAGCTGACTAATAAGCATAGTAACATAAGAATGAAAGGTCAAATTCTATTATCACAGCACTTTTCACTGGAGAAGTTCACCAACCATTAGAATATAAATCAAACTCGCTTTACTAAAATCCATCAACTCTTTCGGTCCTAACCGCCAGCTTTAGTCGACATCCACAAAGCGAGCCCCGGTGGTGAACGCCGGGTATAGCCGACATACTTGATATCACTCGCAGAGACAAAAGCCAATTATAACCAGCTGCATTCATTTGCACGTTGATAAACATTTATGTTATACGATGCATATAAATAATTTTTAGTATAATAATTATAGCCAATGTACAAATTACGAATAAGTTTTAAAGAACCTCTTCCAAAAGCATGTCAAGGTGGCGTTGTTCAGGCGTAAGACGTAGATCCAATCGCCCAAGACAGTCCACGTGCAATCTGTACGCTAGAGTGGGTCGAAAAAAATAAATATTTTTTTCGGAACGCTTTAGTGCGGAAAAGTTGCCTATTGTAATAAGAAAAACGGCATAAAGAAAATGAAAATAGGTTAACCTCTTCCGTTCGCGCATCGTACTCAATGAAAAATTGCAAAAATCGAACCTTTTCTGCAAATTCTTTTTAAGTTAATTAAAACATTTAAATTAAGAACACATTCGTTTTGCTAGATCAGAACAAACCAGAACTCACTTGAATTAGATTGAACTTGTTTGTACTAGATTGAAACCTGGCGTGGCCCCTACCTACTCGGCCTCGCCCCTCTCCAACCGATTCGGGCTTCTACTCGCCAGTCGCCAGCACCACCACGGCCTTCTCTTCAGTCTTTCTTTGTCTGTTACAAGTGGTACACGCTTTGGTGCTGTGTGTGACGTGTGCGCTGCGAGTCTGTGCTGTGCATTGTGCAATACTGTTTTTTTGTTTTGTGTTATATGTTTGTTTAATGTTTATTCTAAAGACATTAGATAATGATGAATGAGGAAACTAGAAGTAGTAGAGTGATGAACTGTAACCAACACTGGATGGAAGAACGGTGTCATCCACCCAATAGAAAATCATGTAGGACGCCCGCTACAGTGGGGCATATGCCTCTTGCATTTTAATGAGCTTCCTTTTCGCTACATTTTCCAACATGTTGACGGTCAAACTGCAGGACCTAAATATTTTAGTGGGCTAATCGGGCAGCAGCTCTTTCGGTATGAAAAACTTCCTGTGGTCGATTATGAACCATAGATTGTTCGATTCCCGATATAGACAAATATTTTGAGAAAAGACCAACACTATTTGTTGGACATTTCAAATGAAATCACCTTGGCACATTGTCCAGAAGACTTTGCAGATCGAGACCCTGGTCCTTTGTTCCATTCCAGAAGGCTAACTGCTGCCAACCGAGTCCTTAGGTTGTATATAAGTTCATCAGATCCATCCGGAAACTTAAAGAAATTGTTTGCTTCATCTTAAAACCATATATGCCTCTGGTTTGAAATGAAATAGAACAAGTATTTTACTGACGGACCAAAACAAGTCTTTCAAACAATCCAAACATCACGGTATTTATCCGACGAATTACTTCAAGTTGTCTATCCAGTAATACAACGAAATGCGTTCTTTGCGCACTCAGAGAATGTTCTGTTGGAAATGTTTGTCGATGAAATAGAACATATTCGGGAGCCTGGTTACAGAAGGATCTTGAAAGCAAGACAAATCGTCCAAAGAAGAAGACTTTTAGAAATTTCGTACCACCGAAGATAAACTTTCAAGCTTCCGATTATATTAAAATTATTAATTGTAGTTCTTGTGTGATATGTCCCGCATCATTGGCGGAGGACATAAGTGAAGATATTAAATCACTCATCAAATCTGACACTACGCCTATCAGAGAAATACAAAAGTTTCCCTTTCACACACAGGCTGTGGAGAGGTGCATCAACTTTGTGACAGAGGCCTCGAATAAAGTATGTGGACATGAAACTAGAGATACCTATATCCAAGCAACACTGAAGTCTAGATCGGTTATGCCTAATTTCTCCAAAAAAATCAGACTTTAAATGTGTAGTAAAAATAAAAGAAAAAGTAAATAACTCAGCAAGGCAAAGAATCCTACTCTATTTAAAATCTTTGTGAATATAATGTAAATACCACACCGAACGAAATTGGATGGTTGGTTGGGTAAGGTGTGGGTGGAACTCCACATGCAACCACCTCTACGTGCCGAGTTCTTGGTCGTTTTATTCTGGCAAAGCGAGCAAAGATTTGCACAGTGAAAATTGCGAAAAATTGGTATATTTCTGTTTTTTTCTGAGTCGTTGCGCGACCGGAAAACAAAATTAGATTATTGATCAGAATTTAATTTATTTTGGTTATTTAAAAAAAAGCCATAAGAACTAAAATGTGTTTGTTTTAAAACATTTAACTTAAAAAATTTACAAAAAGGCGCGATTTTGCAATAAGTACGATGATGGAAGATGTTAACCGATTTTAATTTTTTATGCCGTTTTTCTTGTTACAATAGACAAACTTTCCGCACTAAAATGTTCCGAAAAATATTTTTTTCGACCCACTCTACTGTACACTTATGGCACAGGGTACGGTTAAATGGCGGTGCTGAAGCGGAGAGAATCGTCGTAATTTGGATGCTGCACATTTAAGCGTTATGCAGTTTTAGGAGAAAAAGACTAAAAGATTTAGATTATGTACAAGTATTCATCGGTCCTACGTATATTTCTATTACACGGTTCCAGTTTCAGAGGCGAAAGATATGTTACTTAACACCTTGCTTTACGAGTCAAGTTCCAATAGTGCGTACCATGAACAACAAAGTCGGTCACACGTCGAGCCATTTCACGATTTGGTTCAACCTTCGAAGTTGTTCAAATTGAACATGTCTCAGGATTCTGAAATGCATGTGTAAGGTGAAACTAATTCTATTTTGCAAGATGTTTAAAAAAGAATTACTACCAATTGATAGTTGAACAGGAAAGATTAATCATCTTGAATTGAATAATGAAGTGAAAGAAAATTTATAAGCGTTTGATCCGTGTAGCATGAAGGACGTACCACTTCTCTCATACGCTTTATGTTTGGCCCCAACGTTGTATCACTTCTCTCACACGTGATGTTTATGTTTTTCCCGATCGTTGCACCATACCTCTCGCACGATACTATAGGTTAAGGGGTTCAATGTGCGCGATTTAATCCCCAATTTATCCTTGTTCGTTGAAAACTTCATATTGACATTTCTGAAATCAAGAGTAATTTGTACTATAATATGGATACTTGTTTGCCATTCGAAAGCTTTTTTCCTAAGTTGATTGACTAAAAACTGCGAAAAGTCTTTCGACTGCCGTAAGACTAAAGAGCGACATTCATATAAACTTCAAAATTTAAGCATTCTCCCAGTACTTCACAATATGTAAAAGCAGCAGAAAATTGGCCGATAATATGGGAATATAACTTGCAATTTGCAAGTACAAAACGTGTTGGTGCTCTGTGCAGTTGTATGGATCTAAGCTAAGAGATCAAAACACTTCGATATTTAACTACATGAATTTTACAAAATTGAGTCGAATTCAATTTTTAACTTCCGTAAAGAAGTGATTTTTGAGAATCGAATGTGGATTTCACATTCAATTTAGCAATTGGCAAGGCATTTATAATAAATTATAAACGGAGGACACTATATTTTTGTTGCTTAAAATACAAAAGAACCGAAGACATTTTCCAAAGAACAATGGACTTCATTTACGACAGGCTGTCTAAAATTAGTGTTATTGTTCAGAATATGTTGCAAATATTCTTCATTCTAGTGATTGGCGATTCTAATAATTTTTATATTAGTTGGAGAGTTATACATGGATATTTTTCTTTCCTTTATTTTTCCTCTTATTTAATTTCATTTTTTATTGATTTGTTATTTATATCTTATTGAATTTGTATAATTTATTATTTATAATAAGTATTTGTTATTTTGTAATGGCACCACTAATTCCGAATCCTTAAGCTGGATGGGATTTGTATTTATGTACATTTCTTATAAATTGGTGAATCATCTGGTACGATGCGATTTAACGGAGCAAAAATATTTGGCTTCGCAATACAAAGAAGCTATTCGGTTCTAAACATGAACATTCAGAAGAGAAGACTTTGAAAAATCCACGGAGCTCCTGCAAAATACCCAATTTAAAGATATTTGTATTTAATCTTCAGGAAAATCGAAATTTCGTTAAGATTTTTATGCTTTGCTTCCATTGATTAAACTGAAATTTTATATTATCTTTCCGCAAAAGAAAAATTTTAAGATCTAAATTAAATTTCTGCACAAAGAATGGAGGCACAGGTTCCTATATTTAGCTTATTATCATTA
>BGPR01046229.1:0-12093 GCA_013235015.1 Araneus ventricosus | reverse complement strand
ATGTCATATATATAAGATCTTTGGGTATGCCACAGAATATTGACGAAGTATATAGGATGTTTGGGTATTCCACTGAATATTGATGAAGTATATAAAATGTTTGGGTATGTCACAGAATATTGATGAAGTATATAGGATGTTTGGGTATGCCGCAGATATAAGTGTATGTACTCTTAAACATAACAAACAAAATTTAATCAAAGCTCAGAGAAAGATAATGACTAGTGCATTGCTTCTACAATGAAAGAATTAGAAAATTCTTTTATTTCTTTTAAAATGATATTGTTATTCGTTATTGATATTCTTTGGGAATTATTCTGGAGCAGAAAACTATTTACTAAACCACTGAAACTGGAGATATTAAAGTCACTTTTCGGAATTAAATCACTTAAAACTATTAAATTATAATAATTAAAATTTAAGAAAAATAATTGAACTAACGGTAGTCTATTACAATTAAATTAATAAATATTTGATATGTGCAATGTAACTACATTCATGTTCTCTACAATTGAAAAAAATGTGCCTATCAAATTAATATAAAATTATAAGTCAGAAAAGTTATTTTAAAAAAACTACTGATCTACCCTCAGAAGCAATGCAACCTAATCAAATATCATTAACTTAGGTGATTTCTGATTTCACATTTATTTAATAGTATCAATTAAACATTTGTTCGTGAATAAAAATGCCTTCTGTTTACCACTATAAACATCTTTAAATTCCTACCTGAGTTACGAAAAACTGTCTTCATTTTCCAAATTTATTGAAATGATTTTTTAAAAAATCAAATGCTATTTATTTTGATAAAACTTGCGATCGAAATTTTTAAAAATTTCAAACATTGAAATGTCCTAAGGACAGATCATTTCAGCATTGTTCATTGAAAACAGAATGCTGAAATTTTTTTGCAAAAGATCTACTTTTAACTTCACAATAATTAAGAATAAATGAAACACTTGAAAATAATTTACTCGAAAGCTCTTGAGTAATGTACAGACGGATTAATAAGAAAAGTTTCAAGTCATCCTGATAGTTTTTTTCATTGGAGAAAATGGCAGAATAAGCTTGCAATGATAAATCAATTTATACTATCTCTGAGCCGTAATCTTTTCATTACTCGTTGCTAAAAAAAGAAAATGAATAAGGATTTTGCTTCTTAGCATCATATTAAGGTGGGTATACACTTGGCGAACCGAACATGATTAAAACAGTTAGTTTACGATTTGCTGCGTGTTTGAGGAAATTTTTCAAGACGAACAGATTGCGTTCCATAGAAATGGACGAATGGGCTTGGAATCCGTCAATCATCGCCGTTAATCACCGATAGCGGAGGGTTTTTTTGAAAGGTCTGGGAGGTGGGAAGGTGTTGAAAATTTATGACTTGGATCATTTTTATATACGTTTCGAATCGAAATGAGAAGAGTTTGTTTAGTCTCACAGGGGGTTGGAATAAATTATTCTCATTACGAATGCATCTGGTTCCATAGAATTGCGCGAACAGCGTATACTTTGAACCCTTAAGTCATCAACTCAGTTATAGAGGAAGGATTCTTAATGGGGGGGAAGGTCTTTGGAAGCAAGTTGAACTTGGCAAGAAGATGCAATAAATGCAATGCGATTAATTTAGAGAATTATTCAATTTACGCTTGAATTAATCGAGTAGGCAACTTTATTAGACAGAAAAAATTTGTTAAAAAAATAATGGAGATGTATACTTTTACAATGTATTAAAGAAGTAATTAAATACAGTCCAGATAGCACTCTCCAATTTGAATACGCCACTCTGTTTAGTAATCAGGGTTGTATGTTCAAAATAGCAAAATAAGGTCAAACCTGCTTTAAATTAATATAAAAAAAGGACAAATTTGAAAATTAATTAGAGTACCTATTTCCTCGCATTTTATCATTAGGAAATTGCTATCTTTTATGGAAACAAATCCTACTAGATTACAATATGTACAATACTCTATTACAAATCCAAAATTTAAGTGAAAAAGATTCCAAACATCTCCATAAAGGATTTGCAAAGAAGACATTCTGTTCTTACCCATGCAGAAAGATATGGTGAAACAATGTACAGTAAAGCGGCGTCTATACGTTTCTAATTTATACATCGATTATATTTATAGGTCGTTTCATCACAGTCCCGATGCATTCGTATTATGCATTGTAATTCATTTCGAGTATACGTCTTTTCATTTATTCGTCATTTTTCGTCAGTCCCTTGAAAGGCGTATAAACGGTGCTTTCATATATATCAAATACGATTTAACCAAAAATGTTCTATACTATTTTTCAACTTGATTATAAATAAATAAAAAGTTGTTATTAACATAATAAATCACTAATAGTAAAAAATCTATTAACATGAATAAAATTTTCATACACATAATAGATGGTTGAGTTTCAAAAAATTATAAAAATTTCAAGAATGTACTGTTCATATTTTCGACGTTATTTAGCTAATATCTAAATGCAATGCGCTGCGTTGTTCTATATATTTTTTAACATTAACATTAAAACGTTCGATACGTATAAGCTGTTAAGAATTATACCCTTTTTCCTTCCCTTTCTCTCTAAAAACCCCTAATGCTTTCCACTTTCGTGTTGAATTTTCCTTTAAAGAATTCAGTCATGAAAAAAAAGGAATAGTCACAGCAAAAGTTATTCCTTATATGCTATGCAAAAACTCTAACAGTTCCGGTTAAAACAAAAGCATCTTCACAGTCGCAGTGAATTCAATAGCAACAGCACAGCCTCTATGGCCAGTCTTTCTTCTTGACTAGTAGAGAATAATTCTGAATCTGTCCTCTAGAAAAGATAATTAATGGATCCAGAACCAAGGTATCCGGTTTTACCTCACTCTCACATACGGAATTCAAATTTTTGAATAAGGAAACTCACGTTGGGTTAATCCAAAAACAAAACAAATCGTATTTTTACGAGACCCGCTACCAAAGTATTAATTATCGCACTATTTTCCCTTTGATTTCAACAATTTTTTAAAACAATATTTTTTTTATGATTTCCAACAATACTTTTCATTGTTATAAAAATCAAACTAATTTAATTCTGTTATCAAATCGCTTAATCGTGTAAATATTTTTTCTATTTTTAAAGCTGTGGTTAACGAAGTTTGCTTTAAACTCCAAAGTAGAATTTCACTTGCAGTTTTAATATTACATACATTTTTAAATGTTCAACTAAAACCTTATTCAGTGAAATGGTTTTTACTTTATTTGATAAGACTTGTGAAGTGAAATATTTTGTTGCACCAACTTCAAACTGATTCTTTTTAAGTAATTGGAAAAAAATATTTTCGTTTTACTTTCTAATTACCGATTAAAGCTTCTTTTTGATTTCGCTATTATTGTGCTTCAGGTTCTTTTCTGTTAGCCATTCTAAACGGCCTCAGCGGCATAGCGATAAGGTTTCAGTTTCGGGGCCGGAGGGCTCCAGGCTCGAAACCAGATTCTCCAGAAGATCTGCCGTGCCTAATGTCCCCCCGCTGGTGTGATGTGTAAGCTTGGAAGGGTACCAGCTAAGGTGCCGTCCTTGTCATCTGACCACGGTTCAAAATGACAACGTCCGTCCCAAGAGCCCTCGCGTTTCTTCAGAACTGGACGTTAATGTAACTAAACTAAATTTTAGACATTTTAATTTAGATGAATTTATAATTGGGCCATGACCATAGACATTTAGTTAAAAACACTTAATATTACAATTATTTCGAATTTATACATTTTAGTTTTATCAAACAACAAAAGTAAAATATTAATAGTGACGCATTTCGAATTTATAACTTAACCAAAAGCAATTGCAGTAAAGGAAGTATTTATTTTCGTTTTACCTTCTAATTTTAACTTTCATGTCAATTTTCGCAACCATTATAATTTGGGTCTCCTTCGTTTTAGATATTTAGACTAAGAAAACATGAAAATTTGGCTATGCGTAGTCATTTACTTCAATACACTTAATATTAAAAAAAAACACTTAATATAAAAATATTCAAAAGCAGAGTTGAAAAAAATTAATCCTTTTAGCATTATTTTCAGATTGCATAAAATTCATATTTTTAAAGCTAATCTTACAATATCTTATGAAACGACAAAGCTGACATTTGAAGTACATATGCGCTCCGAATTAGTAACTTAACCAAATTAAATAACAATTGCAAAAACGAAAACACTTAATTTCGTTGTTCTTTCTAATTATATATTTTAAGTTTCATTTTAATTTCACAATCATTACAATTCAGGTCTCTTTGGTGTTAGACATTTTAATTAAGGAAAATTTCACCATGCGTAGATATTTTGTTCAAAATTTTTAATATTAAAATGTTCTATCTCAGAAGCAAGCACAAAAAAAGTTCGTTCTTTTTCGCATTAATTTCAATTTTTATATAAAATTCATATTTTTTAACCTCATCAAACAATGGGGAAATTTTAAATATGTATTATGAATTAGTAACTTAACCAAGATGACTAGCAATTGAAAACTTATTATATAAAACTAATGTTGTAAAAAAATTGTTGTCAAGAATAAAAAAACTAAAATTGTTTAAAAAATATATAATATTTGTATTCTTTATATTTTATAACTTATATTTTCCTTTTTCCATGGAATTCTTTATTCTCTGTGCCGGTGGAAGCAAGAATATAATCCTTTTCTTACACTGGGTCACTGATACTTTTATTTCCTCACCTTTTTCTGTCGGGAAACCTTCTTTTAAGTTTTTTCTACAACGGTCCGTGCGGTTCGGATACGAGAGAAAAGGCTAATTTCTGTAAACTTCTATTAATATGAATATGTTTAGTTCTGTCCACTCCATAATTACCAGAGAAAAGGAAAAACAAAAAACAAAAAATTAAGAAGCACACGCCTATCTAAATATGATCTTTCAAGTTCGAAGCAGATTCGCCGTATCCAGCGAACAGCACATTAACCCGTACCAACTAGAATAGCGAATCTCTTTGAATTCTTCGATGAGCCGACAGTTTTTGGCTCGCCGCCAGCAGCACCCTGACCGTTCGCGGGAAATAAAATAACCCGTCTACACTTGCGAGCATCTGTTCACAAACGATTCTATTCGGCGTCTGCTCGCAAGTGTATACGCACCTTTAGATCGTCTGAAAATTGTCTCCTTTCATTTATTCTTAGTCATATTTTGCGTAGGTTAGCATTTTTTAAAATATTCAGTTGTTATTTAAGTGCATACAAACTTTAAAATTGTATTATTTCTAGACAAGTCAGAATAAGAGATCCGCGATTTTCTTACACTGAATGCTAAACTAATTGGTATAGAATATATTTTTACTTCTAGTTAACGTTATTTGTATAAAAAATGCAAAGTGTATTAAACACAGCAAAGGAGATAATTTTGAATGAGAAATTTTGGAAGGGAAAAATGACACACCGAAAGGTACCTTTTTCAACTGTAAATAATTTTAGGGAACTGGATGTCTTTACATACGTTGATAGTTTAGTTTAGTCATATTAACGTCCCCTTTTGAAGCAACATAGGGGCTATTTCGGGACGGATCTCGTAATTTTGAACCCCTGTCTGATGAAGACGACACCTGAGCTTGCACTCCTCTTTTCAAGCTTCCGTATAACACCAACGAGAGAGGGTTTAACACACGATGTCAGAATTAATGTGCACCAGGCTTACATATACGGCAGATCTTTGATTGTAATCGGGTTTTGAGCCTGGAAACCTGCGTTTCCGAAGCCGAAACCTTCCCAGCTAAAAAAAATCTGCAAAAAATCTGAAGGTATTTGGAACATGTTTTCTCTAGATTTTCTGCAGAAAAAAATGTAGAATATCTGAAGAAAACTATGTTCCAAATACCTTCAGATTTTCTGCAGATTTTTCTGCAGTCAAGGCTTAATTATTAATTTCAATTAATGCAGTTAATCTAATTTGTAATTCAATTTACTGGTACGATGTCGATTGTGACAAAACTTCAACCTCACTTATCTGAAGAAAACTATATTCCAAATACCTTCAAATTTTCTACTGTCAAGGCTCAATTATTAATTTTAATCAATGTAATTAATTTATTGATACGATGTCGATTGTGACAAAACTTCAAATTCATCCTGGCCGGTATTCGAACTCACGTACATAGAGATGGCAGGCAGGAGTACTAACCACATGACCACACCTGACTACACAAGATGGGGGTAAAATAATCTATTTGAGTTTTAACGTCACCATAGCTCTAGTGGCGCCATTTAGTGGTGTAAAAATCAACCATGGTCAGAACACGTGTTTCAAAGTCGTACAGATCAGTAATAGATGAGATTAGTAATATTTTTGTTCAATAATTTAAATTCTCTGTTTTAATAAATTCGTTTTCACTTGTTTTCTTTCTGATAAACCTTCTCTCCATTCAAAGGGCGCAAGCTCCATTTTTCCTTCTTTTAAAAAGTTTAGTGCTTAAGACACTTTTCGATTGGGAAATTTTTTCTGCTGATGCATTCCTTTTCTATACAAGTATATGGTCGATATCACTAATTGAATAAGGAACTGATGAAATTCCTGGCTGCTGTAAAATTAAACAATAATAATAATTACTTTCTAATTTTGTTTTATATCCTTTTGAAAATAAAACTGCAATATTAGAGAATGTGGTGCAAAATATGTATTTAGATAAATGCAGATATTATGAAATTGCGGTTAAATCTTCAAAAAATCAACAGATTATTGGATAAGATTCAAGTTTAATTATGTTGTGAAAATCTACTAAATAATTGCAAATTGAATTGAAGACAAAATGCAGATTTTTTGTTGTCTTAAAAATTCTGCTGGATATTTAAAGAAAAAAATTAAATAAATTTTTTGTAGAGTTTATGCAGATTAAAATACAGATTTTTTTTTGCTCTCTTACAAAATTCTGCAGAATATTTAGAGAAAAATATAAGAAATTTTTTGCAGGTTTTATGCAGATTAAATTGAAGAAAAAAATGCAGATTTTTTCTGTCTTCAAAAAATCTCAGAAATCTTTAAAAAAACTTCAAATTTTTTTTCTGTAGAGTTTCTGCTTTTTTTTAGCTGGATTACCATCATTGAATAGTTTACTTGTACATGTGTTTATATCCACATACCATTTGTAACATTTCCTCTTTATTTTCAGTTTGACTGAATTTTTCTGTAATTATATTCCTCCTAATGATTTCTTCCTATATTAAAAGAAACTTACTTTTTTCTATTTATATCAACTTTTCAGTTGCACTTTATTTATTGAAGCACGACACTATGTTCATAACATAGTGTAGTGCCATGGTCAACATAACAGTGTAAGGCCTCTTTCACATTATACGGTTGAACCGTTACGGCACGAATGCATTAGGCCGCCTCTTGGTGGTAAACTGAAGAAATGAGTGGGAGCTTTCACATTAGCCGATCGCGGTTTGAGTCCGTTTGTTGGGGTTTAAACCAGCCGCGTGCGCGACTGGAAAAAACGGCGCCGTTACGACTTCGTCTTAGTAGTAATGTATGAAAATATGCTGACGCTTTCACATTGCACGAATTTCATCCGGCTGCCGTCCGTCACCTTCACAAGGTCACTTGTTCTTTTTGCCTTCTCGGAGCTTTTGCAGTTAATTAATGATTCCATTATTTTTATAGAATGCTTCAAAATTTAATTTTACTATTGTCTTTGTCATTTTTAAATGATTTCATTGTTATTATAGAACGCACTTTCGTTTAATTTGAGTGTGTAATTTTTTTTATGTTTTCGTTATTTTTTTCCTATTTAAAATTTAGCTGTTTTATTTTATTTCGAAATATGCCAATGCTGACTAATTTTTATATTGTGTAAGATCAGGGCCGCCTTAAGATTTTACAATGCTTGCCGCCCAAACAAAATATCTAGCTAAAAAAATAATTCAAGAGCATTATAATGTTTCGATAACATTATATTCTCCTAGGTTATTTTATTAACTATGTTCTATACCATATTATAACATATAAAATTGTATAACATATTTAAAATTACAATTAAATAAATATTTTTGGTTCAAAATCAGTATAGAAAGGTTTTATGATCCCTTGGATCAATAGCGCACTCTTCTTCTGCCTAATTTGCCCATTGGATAAGACGGCCATGTATAAGGTATTGGAAACGAATATACTATTTCTTGTAAATTAATAAAAATCTGGATAGCAGTGTCTAATAATCATGACTGAATTCTAAGATAACAACATATGTTTTATTTCTGAAGTCGCAATTTCAAGAAACTTTTAACCTTTCATAAGTAATTCCGACAGTCTTATAGAATTCTTCAGTATTTTGAACTCTTTACGGAGATTCCATTAAAGTTTCCGATTTTTTTTATGATTTTATTTGAAAATTTAAATCATGAATATGTCATGATATTGCACATGAGTGTACTTTAAATAATTGAGAAGATATAGTCAAAACCCATCTCAATATAAAGAGATGTTTGGTGAGGGATTTATACTTTAAATACTTACAGACAGGATTTTTAAAATATTGTTCATCAAACACACAGAAATTTCCCTGCTATGCTTATATAACCACAATGAAAAAACATACAAAATCAAAACATTGCGTTATAGTTTTTTTCAATGCGTGGTATCTTGCATATAATTTTCAAGAAAAAGGTATACTATTTTAACGTCATAAATATTGATTAAAGCATATCTGATTATTTACCATGTTAAATGATTTTAAAGCTGTGATATGTCGAAGGGAATTTTCATAACATTTGTTTGCAATGGGTTGTTTAGTTTTTTTTAAATCCTGCGGGCAAATGAAATCAATGTTCCACAACTTATGTATAATCGATTTACGTAATATGTTATTAATATACATTTGCAATGCTTAAAATTATTACACTAACCTTTAAAATCCATATCTAGGGAGGAACTTATTTTATGTAATTATGGTAAAAACAAAATCTATAAGTTTTTGCTAAGTAATAAACAGTCGCACTTTCGCTATTGCTTTTTACACTTTTTTTTCCTATAACACTTTATGTTTTAAACACAAACAATTAAGATGTAAAAATAAGTGTCAGTTACTTGCGATTTTGTTTAGTTATATTGACGTCCCGTTTTGAAGCAACACGAGGGCTATTTTAGGACGCACCGCGTCATTTTCAACCACTGTCACATGACTAGGACGACACCTGAGCTGGCACCCGCTCTCCAAACTTTCGTGTCACAGCAGAGGGAGGACGTTTCACCCCTACCTATGATTTAACAGGCAACACAGTTACTTCAGAGTCACAGCTACCATTTTTGTCGGTTGAATGCAGTTCCAAATGTTAGTATTTTGCCGCAGAGTATAATTTTTTATTCGGTTTTGGAATTCATCAAGAGATGCTACAGACATTCCGACATTCATCTGCACGTTGTTCTTCCAAAAGTGAGGCGATTATAAGTCTCGTTTCTTTTGATTGACGGGTGCAAGATCATACTGCTGCTATTTGCTTCCGATCCATGCTGAAACAGCTATTAAATTAGAAACCGCACTCAAATACTGACGGCGCAAATCGTCAAGTGTGAAAGCAAACATGGCACGGCAAAGAAAATAAACAACTTTGAGCCGTAACGGTTAAACCGCATAATGTGAAAGGAGCCTAATGTCATAGTCATAACAAGCCGGAAGCACTTGTGATACATAATTTCATCGAAACCTCTATTATTTTGAGCTTCTAAAAATCTCGGAATCAAACGCATAATTGAAGTTCTACATCAAAACTCATTTCTTTCCAATATTACTGAAAGGGATCTGAATAAAGCGTGAGCAAGGCACGTACAAAAGGGAAATAGAAAGCGAAATTTCTCAAACCCTTTAATTGCTAAAATACAACTGATGCAAATACAACAAAATGACCTATTGTAGACAAATACGAAAATCCAAAATCACTCTGTTGGAAAATCTATCTTCAACAGGATCAAGCAAGCAACAAAAGCTTTATATTAAAACATCTCAGACCGAACGCTCTCTATTGAAAGGCAAAATTACTAACCCCACAGCTGTTGCAGAAAACTCGGAAAACTCTTCGGTGGGTCGTAAAATCTCCTCTTGCGTCTTCATCCTTTATATAAGACCGTAGAAAAATAGATGCATACAATGCGTTTTAAGGAGCAATAAGAGATTTAACAATGAATAATCAACTCAAAAATAGTGAAAGTGCGACTATTTATAGCATAACAAATACTTAAAGGATTTTTATAAAAAAAATTTTACTATAGTTGCATAAGACAGTTTCTTCCTACACATGAATTTTAATGTTAGTCTAATAGTTTTAAGCATTGCAAATGTATACATAAAGTAAACCAATTTTGTATATCGTATCAATTCAAACCAATTCCGTATAATAATTATCTCACATGGAACATTCTATATAAATTATCGAACGTTACGAAAAAAATGTTATGAAAATTCTCTCCGAAATAACACGGCTTGAAAATCATGCAATATGATAAGTACCCAGATATGTCTTAATTCCTTTTCATGTTAAAACATAATAAATGTTCAACATAATTAAACCATAACACGAAATACTTTTATTTTGCACGATTATCTTCAATGTGTTTGTGTATATATATTGATACGATAAACAGTATTTTAAAAATCCTACTCTCAAGTTGTGAAAAGGCAATTTTCAGATAAAAGCATTTAAATAAAAAATCACTTACTAAACATCTATAGGTATGTATGGAGATGCATTTTTACTATATCGTCTATACTATTTTAAAAACACACTTGTACAATACCTTAAAAGACTCGGAAGGATTTACGCTTTCAAATAAAATCATTAAAAATTCTAAAATATTGGAAAAGTTAAAGGTTTTATAGTTCCTTAAATAATCAACTATACTTGAAAGTTCTGGTCTCTCAGATCATTTCAGATTATTTCCCACTCTATCGTGGAGGAACAAAAGAACTTTCAGAATATCTCGGTAATAAAGTAACTACAATGCTGCGAAATAATAATCTGATAGAGTAAAGAAGACAAGTTCTTTGGGCTGAGCAAAAGGGTTTTGTAATCTAATCGATCGCCGTTTCAGCCAGATTCAGTTTATGAGACAAGTTACATTATTCTCATTTCTAAACCAGCGATGTCATTCTTCTATTTATGGCTTAAGTGAACAGAAAATTGCGTTGTATATCGAATGCTATCTCAGCGCTGGAGCGAAGTACTGGCATGCAGCCCTCCCCCCTTGAACTCATAAAAATTAATAGCTACAAACGATAAATAAACAAAAAAAATCAATGAACAAAGGCCGTACGACAGTGGCTTTTGACTGAGCAATTAAACCTCCGTCGGCCGCAATATTCACACTGACGAGCAGGTAAACAATCTCGTAATTAATATGGTTAATAGCCATTAATTTTAATTTTAGCATTCGAAAAGTAATCACTGACCTTCATGGGGAGGCTGAAAGCAAAAAGTGGAATATCGTTGTGAAAAAAGGCATAATGAAGCGAAGACACAAGAACCACGTACTTCATTTTCGGAATGTAGGACACCAAAGACTTCTCATCACTGAAATATATGCTGTTTCTTTCCTTTAACCGAAATAAATTGTGGGGGAAAGTGTTTTTGAACATTAAATTTCCCATGATACAGTCATGAAATGAGTAAAATAAGTGTCCCCGATAACAAAAAAAGCA
This sequence comes from Araneus ventricosus, assembly GCA_013235015.1. Classification (NCBI taxonomy): domain Eukaryota; kingdom Metazoa; phylum Arthropoda; class Arachnida; order Araneae; family Araneidae; genus Araneus; species Araneus ventricosus. The sequence goes on along the minus strand of BGPR01046229.1, from coordinate 433 downwards.
GATATTGCCAACAACCATACTTGTGACAAATTTGGGCACAATATGCCTGTGAGATCATTATGGAGATATCTGCACTCCCCGTAGCCGGCAATAAAATAAGGGGACTCTAAACATCAAGTAAAGAAAGCAGATTAATAGGAGGGACAGACTTCCACCCTTCCTGGAAATGCAGTGAGAATGAAAACGCACCCGACGGAGCGTTAATAGGTAGGATGGCATCTCTGCGTGTCGAAACTCGAAATCATCCCCTTCCCAACCCGCTCCTTGCGAATTAGGACTGTAGTGACTAATCAGCACGGTCATGTCACGTATTATTGGGAAAATATGACTTTTATCCATCTTCTGTAATTGAGAATGATTGAGTGTTATATTCAAAAGAAATAAAAGTAAAAATATAGTTCAACTCATAATGGGCCTCATTTTCGAAAGATAA
>BGPR01046228.1:0-12093 GCA_013235015.1 Araneus ventricosus | reverse complement strand
AACAACAAAGTGCAGAATTTTGAATTTAACTATTAATAAAATATTTTTCAAGTAAGTAACAATTTTTATCATCCACCTTCCAAAAGCCGCCAACTAAGAATACTAATCCGATTCTCAGTTGGGGATGATGTTCCGCTCCATTAATAGTCTGTTTCGCACATACCTCAAGTATCAATAATTTACTATGATGTTCTTATGGGAGGAAAGAACCAGCGTACTTCTATACTAAAGATTGGTGCTCATATATGCTCTTCCTCGTATTCGAGACAGCCTGAATGTGAGGAAAAGGGATGAGAGATGCCAACAATAGGTTGGAGCGAAAAGATTGAATGTTGTCCTAAATAGCAACAGGTGGCAAAATTTGTCTATAGACTTCATTCTGCATATCACTGCTGAATTTTTTCAGAAGTTTTGCACTTCATCTTCATTCCCCGCAAGACCCTTAAAATTTTACTTTTTACAAAAAAAATTCATATATTTTATTATAAATTTGACAACGATTATTTCTAAATTCATGGACTCTCATGGCATCAATAAGCTACTCTACTTATAAATTATATCAGGTTTATAATCTGCCTTAGTCTTGGTAGAACTTCTACATATTTTACTAAAAGCCTCAGTTACTGTTTTCACATACCTTTCTACTGCCTGAGTGTGATAGGGAAAGTTACAAATAAATGAAAGAAGAAACGAACTTTTTTATATGCAAACGTGTAACTCTTGTTCCGATAAATGTCGTGTCAAGGGTGGTTCTGTTACTTTATATTCTTGCTGGTTCATGAGGCCAACCTAATCTTCAGCACTGAAGTTACTTTTTAGTATTTCAAACTTAGGGACAGATGATTGCTGTGATATTCTTGCCCTTGCAGAAAGAATTCTACACATACCTAGCTTTCTAAGATATATTCTTTTATCAGTAAGCATAATTACATTATATTTTTTATATGGCTCTCTTGGGCTTATGTAAATTCTTAACAATCGATTGGCAGTTGTGAGATATATGGCGTATGACAATTTTCCACATATTTTATTTTGAGGGCTCGGTGAGCAGTGGTCTGAAGTAACAGCCATACAATTTATTTTTGGTCCGTACTAAAAATATCGCTGACTTTTTTTCAATAATGTAAAGTTTCCTAAAATTGGTAGGAAAGTTTCATTTATCGATAAATTCACGCTCTTAATTAATATTTTGCCAATTTTCGATGTGAATCCTTGAGGACCAGTGTTCGGTCCTTCAAGAGTTCTATCAAATGCCTTGAGAAATGACGTTGAGTATACCCATCGCAGAGGTTTGGCAATCTCCCTCTCAAAAAGGATTAAAAAATGATAGAATTAACCACTCCACTATGTCCTGTACTAACAGAAGCGCCATCCTGTCCAACTACTACACGTTTAGATAATTCTATGTTTTGGTCGTTCAAAAAATTCGATAACTTAGTTTTGATTCTCTGTACTGATCCAGAAAGTGGTAAAACATGTCCAAAGTTATTACCAAATTCTTCAAGAACTAGAAAATGTTCTCCAACTTTGTACTGTTGGTGGCTGTGACTACCTTCCATCGTTTCCAACACCAAAGTTTTGTTTTTCTGACCTTCAAAGTAAATACCTCGAAAAACTTCTATTCCTGCTCCCAGTGTTTGTTCCTAAAGGTTACGTCTGGATTTCGATCTCTCTTTTCAAACATTACTTCTATCAATAATAATTATTTCAAAATTTTCATCAGATTTTTTTAACCACCAATAGAGTTGGTTATTGGTAAGTAGAGTAGGTTGGTTGGGATGGGCGCGAATAGAACTCCTTATGCATCCACATCCTCATGATGAGTTCTGGGTGGTTTCAAGAAACCAGTAGAGTTCCATACACTTATTAAAATTATTAGGAATCTTAATTAGTGTTTTATCGTATAATTAATAATTTATAATTAAAAGGAATTTCTTCTTTTAGGTGGCTAGGTTGGTAAAAACCATGCATTTTAAAATAATAGTCGCCAAATCTATAAATATAAAAGAGGAAAATATGTGTGTGTATGTGTTCGTTTTCTGGTTCTTTATGCACTCCCCGTTGAAGTTACGAAGATCAAATTTGGCACAGTGATGTATTATTACAAGATGGAGCTAAAGCTTTAAAAATTATTTTAAAATTCGAATTAGTTTTTTATTTATTTAATTAAATAATGAAAAGTGAACAATTTTTAGTCGTTTTTGCCAATAATTTCTGAAAAACTTATGGTACCAAAATTATTTTTGCATCACCTTGAAGAGCAAAAGATTATCTTTTTAACCATGCCAATTTAATTGCTGTACAATTTTTTCTCTAACTGTAATTAACGTTTCAAAATTCAGTTTAAACTTTTAAACTCAAATTTTAACAATGTTTTTATCGTTATAAAGTCCAATCCAATTTAATGTTTCATCAAATCCTTTATTCACGTGTTTTTACCACTGTTAAATATTTCATTTTTTGGTCAAGGTAGACTTCTTACTTCCGCTGTTGTTTCGTGGCATGAACTTAACTTCCGTTTTCATTTCGTAGCTTTTAATATGCACTAGGCGATGTTTCGTTTAAATTTCACAAATCTTTGAATGATCCTAATCAGTGTGAAGCGGCGTTGCGACCGGGGAGCAAGTGAAGTATAGGTGTCGCAGATGCTAATTGTAGGGGCACTATGGAGAAAAAACATTACTGCATGTATGCCAGTTTTTATATCAAAATATTATAGGGGTTGTAAAAATAATACCCGGCCCCTAGGGCCATTTGCGCTTATTAAGCAAATGACGACTGTGGTAAAAAAAATCATATTCCCTTTGCGCCACTTTCCCGGTTGACAAAGCGTTAATGTGTTTGTGTCACTTTTTAAAGTCAAATACAATAAGGAACCGAAAATTACGATGGTGCCGTTTACGCAAGTTAAGCCTTTTATGCTAAAAGGGGGAAAGATATAAAATTATAGTATACCCGAGCGCCACTTACCCTCGCTATGCCACTGTCAGTAAGTAAAGTCATTAAAGGTTAACCGAGTCCTGTTCCTACCGAAGAGATAGGACCTATAGAGAAAAAGAAGGAACCGTGCTTTCGGTCAGGCACACAAACACCAAAAAGAAGAGAGTGGGGGCATGAAAAGCATGATATGAAGTATTTATGTTGTCTCAGTAGCAATGATGGGATAGGAAGATGGGATTCTAATGGTTGTCCCAACTCGTGTGAAGTGGTTCAATGTACGGAGTCAAAAAAAGAGATTAGTTTAGCTGCTGGTCGAGGGCTCACAGACACAGGAGAGGGAAAAACAAAATAAACAAAAGACTTTGCAATGAAACACTGCTTAATTAAATTAAAAGTGTTATAAGTACTTAGACTTCTTCAAAATATTTCCATCCCGATCAAAGCCGGGTATATATACTTTTTTATTTTACTTTTTTTCCCCGGGTATATAATAAAATATATGTATTTTTTTAAAGTAACATTTTGAAGCTCTTACGGGGAATAAAGATAAAGCGTAAAATTATGAAAAAATTCAGCAGTGATATGTTAGTTAATAGACAACTTTTTCCAATTAGTGCTATTTCATAGGACAACTTTTAATTTTTTCGCTCCTCCCTAGCCCCGAATATGCGCCATTGCATTTAACTCTCGAATTCCTCTTTTAACCAGTAGAGTTACACATACAAGAAATGAAATAGTTTGAGTGAATGTTTGATGAAAAAGCGGCAACCAATTAACATCATTGAGTAGATATCTATTCCTGATTTTAAGATGCCATAATACTGTTTTCGGATCAAAGTTCCCAAGATAAAGACGGAAAATATCAATATAGCCAAATGAAAAAGAAAAAAAAACAGTGGATATATGTTACTGGAAAAGACAGTTTAGATTCTTACAAAGCTTTTTCATGGAAGTAAATCTAATGTACGAGTAAACCAAGGTAGTGCATTTCCGATGTTTTTTCTTTATTCAATCATTCTGAAATAATTAGCAATTTTCTATAAGCGAAATGAGCCGTCTTCAGGATTTTCTTCTTGATTATCATTTTTACTAACAGAACAAAAAAACTGAAGAAGATGCATTACAAATTTCGGAAGTTGAAAGAAATTCTGATATCTGTAACAATTGCTATTGTTATCATTAGTTAGTAGAAATCGGCCTTTGACTTCGGGACCCGAGTGCTCCAGGTTCGAAACTCGATTTCTCTGAAGACCCAACGAATATGTCGTCCATAAGCAATTTGTGGGTCAAACGACGTCCTTCGCTGGTGTCGTGGGGATGTTTGGAGAAGGAGGTGTTGGCTCAGGCATCGTCCTCGTCATCTGACTGCGGTTCAAAATTACGAGGTTTATCCCAAAATAGCGCTCGTGTTTCTTCAAAACTAAGCAATTATTTAACTAAACTCTACTATCTCCTTAAATTCTGTGCGTTAAAACACCTTTCTTTTATCCATATCACTTTTATAATTTTGTAGTTTTGTAGATTAAACATAAGGCCGAATAATGTTCACTTTTGCTCTTTAAATTTGAGGGTTACTGTCGCTTACCTTTGATTTCTAACGTTAATGGTTTGTATTAAATATTTTAATTACTTGATTATCTGATCATCTCCTGCTTGACTTCTTTAACCTTTGTACTAAAGGATTAATTTGTTGGAGAAATCTGTCTATTTATGGAATAGGAAAGAGGATTGGCGGTTTCGTCCCTTATTCTAATATTAGAAATATAAAAACCATTATGTTCGCTCAAACAATAATAAAAATTCTGGATAATACCAAGTTTTAAAATTAGTGTTGTTTTGTAAAATAATACACGAATTACCTAGACGTATATTTCGAATTTCCCCTTTGAGGGGCATGCAGGTTTCTCGTAGAGTTAGGCCCCTTTCACTTTATACGGTTTAACCGTTACGGCAAGAATGCATTAGACCGCCTCTTGGTGGTAAACTGAAGAAATGAGTGGGAGTTTTCACACTAGCCGATCGCGGTTTTAGTCCGTTTGTTGGGGTTTAAACCAGCCGCCCGCGCGACTGAATAGAACGGCGCCGTTACCGTCTTAGTAGTAATATATGAAAATATGCTGACGCTTTCACACTGCGCGAATTTCATCCGGCTGCCGTCCGTCACCTTCACAAGATCACTTGTTCGTTTTGCCTTCTCGAAGCTTTTGCAGTTAATTAATGATTCCATTATTTTTATAGAATTGTAATGTCTTGGCCTAGGTGTGACCAAATAATTCAAGCTTAGGTTGGCCTAAGTACTTTTATTAATACAGCAATAATTAATAGACACTTCTCGCAGAGAAGTCTTGATTAAATATGATTATTTACAAAGTAATCAGTAACATCATAGTTCTAGAACGTCAAAGTTCCATGGCAATTAGTCCCTACAGAATTGTATTCACAGGATGGCTAGCTTCCACCTATTAATGTGATTCCGAACCCCGAGACTACCAGGAGTGCTCGCAAGTTCATGCGCCGAGAGTTCGGGGATGCCGATTCCTCGGAGTTGCCTACCAAAGTCCGAATTCAGTCGGGACTTTCAATCCACTGATCACACAGCTCTCTTCGGTTCTCCGGAGCCTGAAACCTAGTTCGAGACTCCTAATCTGTTTCTCTCCGCCGCCCTTCCCTCGAACATCCAGTTTTTATTCACCCCTGAAGGGGTGGGTGAAGTGGTGAAGCTCCACCTACCTTTTCCTACATTGGATAATGGTACTCTCGTTGACCAACAGCTCACCTTCCTAGTCGTCAACCCCGATTATGGAAAGGTTCTTGAGTTTTCGCCACCACCGGCCTATTCAGGTATGACACCAAAGGGTACCGCTAATGTGTTCGCTGACAGTGATGGATTCCTCGGCATTGTGGTGGCCCTCTGTGTGAAGCCATTTCTTTGCGCACATCTCGTTAGCGATGTCCAGATGCAACTGTCCTGCTGTTTACCGCCAATATGAAAAGGGACGGCACTCTTTTTCTCATGGGAATTGTGCTCGCGGGAAGGAAACAGTACAAGAATGCTTCAAAATTTAATTTTACTATTGTTTTTGTCATTTTTAAATGATTTCGTTGTTATTATTGAACGCACTTTCATTTAATTTGAGTGTTGACTGTGTAATTTTTTAATGTTTTCGTTATTTTTTCCTATTTAAAATTTAGCTATTTTATTTTATTTTGAAATGTGCCAATGCTAACGAATTTTATGTATTTTTATATTGTGTAAGATCAGGGCCGTCTTAAGATTTTACAGTGTTTGCCGCTCCATAAGCACCGTAACTAAGAAACTGGGTGTTATGGCCCAAACAAAATACCTAGCTAAAAAATAATTCAGGAGCATTATAATGTTTTGATAACATTATATTCTCCTAGGTTATTTTATTAACTAGGCTCTATACCTTATTATAACACATAAAATTGTATAACATATTTAAAATTACAATTAAATAAATTATTTTGGTTTAAAATCAGTATAGAAAGTTTTTATGATCCCTTGGATCAATAGCGCCCTGTTCTTCTGCCTAATTTGCCCTTTGGGTAAGACGGCCATGTAAGGTATTGGAAACGAATTATATACTATTTCATGTAAATTAATAAAAATCAGGATAGCGATGTCTAATAATCATGACTGAATTCTAAGATAACAACATATGTTTTATATCTGAAGTCGCAATTTCAAGAAACTTTTTACCTTTCATAAGTAATTCCGACAGTCTTATAGAATTCTTCAGCATTTTGAACTCTTTATGGAGATTCCATTAAAATTTCCGATTTTTTTATGACTTTATTTGAAAATTTAAATCATGATATTGCACATGAGTGTACTTTAAATAATTGAGAAGATATAGTCAAAACCCATCTCAATATAAAGAGATGTTTGGTGAGTGATTTATACTTTAAATACTTGCACACAGGATTTTAAAAATATTGTTTATCAAACAAACAGAAAATTTCCCTGCTGTGTTTATAAAAACACAATAAAAAACATGCAAAATTAAAGCATTGCGTTATAATTTTTTTCAATGCGTGGTATCTTACATATAATTTTCAAGAAAAAGGTATACGTATTTTAACGTCATAAAAAGTGATTAAAGCATATCTGATTATTTACCATGTTAAATGATTTTAAAGCTGTGATATTTCGAAGGGAATTTTCATAACATTTGTTTGCAATGGGTTGCTTAGTTTTTTTAAATCCTGCGCGCAAATGAAATCCATGTTCCACAACTTATGTATAATCGATTTACGTAATATATTATTAATATATACATTTGCCCTTAAAAATATTACACTGACTTTAAAATCCATATCTAGGGAGGAACTTATTTTATGTAATTATGGTAAAAACAAAGTCTATAGGTTTTTGCTAAGTAATAAACAGTCGCACTTTCGCTATTGCTTTTTCGTTGTTAAAAGATCCTATAACACTTTATGATTTGAACACAAATGATTAAGATTTAAAAATAAGTGTCAGTTACTTGCGATTTTTTTTTAGTTATATTAACATCCCGTTTTGAAGCAACACGAGGGCTATTTTAGGACAGACCTCGTCATTTTGAACCGCGGTCACATGACTAGAGCGACACCTTTGCTGGCACCCCCTCTCCAAACTTTCGTCTCGCAGCAGAGGGAGGACGTTTCATCCTCCCCCTACCTATGATTTAACAGGCAACACAGTTACTTCAGAGTCACAGCTACCATTTTTGTCGGTTGAATGCAGTTCCAAATATTAGTATTTTGCCGCAGAGTATAATTTTTTATTCAGTTGTGGAATTGATCAAAAGATGCTACAGTCATTCCGACATTCATCTGCACGTTGTTCTTCCAAAAGTGAGGCGATTACAGTCTCGTTTCTTTTGATTGATGGGTGCAAGACCATATTGCTGCTATTTGCTTCTGATCCATACTGAAACAGCTATGAAATTAAAAACCGCACTTCAATACTGACGACGCAAATCGTCAAGTGTGAAAGCAAACATGACACAGCAAAAAAATAAACAACTTTGCGCCGTAACGGTTAAACCGCATAATGTGAAAGGGGCCTTACGCGTGTGGCCGTCCTTAAAGGATTACATAACAAGACATCACAGATTACATGAGAATGTTTCGTCTGGGCACCGGCTTAGACTTGTTGTGCATAGAGATATACAAAACAAGTGTAAAGCATGATATTTGGAACATCCCTGCAAGTCCAAGTTCATTTCAAGTGCAACATGGATTGAAGAAGACGTATTGAAGACAATACGAGAAGAAGAATGACTGGTAGCTGAAGGAGGGGCGTAGCATAACGATCGTCAGTACAAAGAAAACATCGAGAGGATCCTGAAAAATGGCGAGTAAGCACTGCTTTCTGGTAAACACGGTTACAAAACACGACATGTGGATTTTAGAGAGAATTTTCTACATTTGACACTTATCAGTAATCCGTGGCGCTTTGCAAGCAATGGTCATAAAGTGGAATCATTTAAAAAAATCTTTTAAGATTTTAAGAAAGCCATTTATCTCTTTCATCACCACTCATAGATTTAAAAATGTTTTGAAGATTAGAATAAATAGAAAATAATTGTATTAAAAACTGTCAAATATTTCTAGATGTCTTCACACACACACACACACACACACACACACACACACACACACACACACACACACACACACACACACACACACACACACGCACACACACACACACACACACACACACACACACATATATATAGATATATATTGCACATTTTTATATTTATTTTAAGGCGTGAGTGTATGTGTAAATGCCAAAAACTCAATTCTTAGATGACAAGTATTAAGGCATTTTTAGAATCACTAGTAAAATTTATTAAAATCTCTCTGGCGGTAATATTTTCAATACTGCTTATTTAAATGAAAATTATTTGTTTTTTTTCATCGGGTTATTAATTTTAACGTGCTATAAACCAAAAAGATCATAAATAAATTTTTTTTTTTTGGTTTATAGCATTTCATACAATCTGTGTGTTCATTTTATCTCATTTAATAGAAAGATTTTTACTCCTTTTCATCAGACTCATTTTATGAAAGCTATTTATTCTGCAATTCTTCGAAATAATGAACTATTATGCAGAATGACTCATGCTAAATCGAAAATATCAGGTAAATTATCTGCAATATATGCTGATATAACTAACCTTAACAATAAAATTAGGAGCAGAAAATACAGCTTTTTGTAAAAATCCCTTTCAACCATTAAAGATTAGGTTTAGAGATATGGTCGAATTCGTTCATAAAACACAAGATTTATCTTCACCCAGATTTAACAGCAGATAGTTAAAAAAATCATTATTTGGTTCCTTCCACAATTAAAATAAAAAATGAATTTAAGAAAATAACCTTAATCATTTCAATTTAGATTTAAGTTCGGGAATAGATGGATTATCACCTGCACTGCTACGTTTATTCTAATTAAGATATTCAAGAAATTATTGAGGTGGGTTATTACTGGACGGAAAAAGTCACGTGATCCCGCTGGTCTACCTGTTTGGGGTACTTACCAGTCTTAGGTAAAAAAGGCTCATTAGACTTTCATGAATATGAGGAAGAAATACCAAAACAAAATTGGTTTAGAAATTTCATAAGAGTTAAAAATATACGGTGCTAGCGTGAACTTTATAGATACGTATTCTGATTTTAAGAATTTTATGTTTTTCAAAACCAGATGCACTTAAATTATTTATAAGATTTCAAATTTATAATTATTGTATATTCAGCAAATTTTTGTAATTTAATTAATTATTTTAATTACAGTTAAAATGAAGAAATTTAATTGTTTTGCAGCAGTTTTATTCTGTTGGTTAATTGGGTTTATTTTATTTAATTTGAACATCTTACCTTAAATACAGGGAGATCATAAATTATTGAATCCATTTCAAAAGTTAATAAAAAATAATAAGTTACAACTGCGTTTTTTTAAATGCGAGAGCAAATAAAAAGTTTTTTCTACAGATAGGTGGAGTACATTATGGCGTTCTAAATTTGCTACAGAGAGATATTTCCATTCACGATGGCTACCGATCACCAGAAGTGGATGCGAGTTTTCTGGTTTCCTTTTTTTAGTTTTTTTGAATATCTCGAAAACTGTTCAGTTTTCGAATTAAAAAGGCTTTAATAAATTGAAGAAAATAAAATTACCTACAAATACATGCCTTCATTTTTCTTACAACTTTAATAGTTTTTCGATAATGGTTCTCAAAAAGGGTAGATTTCCAATAATTACTGACCACCTAGACCACCGCATCGGCGCGTTACCTATCTTAAAAAAAAACCATTTTATAACGAGCTCTCATTAAAAAAAACCCGTAGTTGTAACATTATTAGATTTCATTAATTTTTAAAATGTGTCTGATAATTTATGTCCACCCTATATATTAAGATAATTTCTCTTTATTTTTGAATACGTATTTGGAATTAATTCATTTTTGAGTAAATCGCAAATCCTGACAGGTTTTTCTTTTTCTATTAATAATCTACCTTTATATGAATTGTTTTCATAACATTAACAGCAAACAGATTTAGAACAAACTTATCTCCATTTTTGAGTTTTCCTATGCATAGAAAGGATGCTACAAAATCATAATGATCATATCTCTTTGCAAAATAATTTTTGTCAAGCATGTAACGTCGAAAAGTTTCGTCTTTACTTCGATATTTCAAATATATTGTATAAAATTAACCACCGAATGACAAAAAAATTTTTAAGCCAGTTACCATGAAAAACATGACGACTTTCTTGTGTCCGCGAGTATTTTCTTTTTCTGAATGCTTGTATGTCGAAGCCTATAGCTGGCGCTTGCTTATAAATATTCATGAATGCAAATTTTTAGAATAAATAGCATATGTTTCTTTATATTCTATAGTAATACCAAGCCATTTTATTTATTTATAGGCTGATACAAAATATTGAAATTTTATCCATCTTTAGACATTATTTTAAATTATGTCATAAAGCTACCGTGGCAGCTCGTAAGATTCGAGAAATTGAAGTATACGATAAGATCAGTTATTGTACAGCCCAAAACTGGTACAAACATTTTAAGAAAGGAGACTTGTCCTTTGAAATTAAGCCCAGAATCTGAATGCCTTCATTTGCTAATCTTCAAGATTTGAAACAAAAGGTAGAGATGGATCCAATCACCAACACCTGCCAACTTTCGGAGGAGTTAGGACTTTCCAAGAACACTATATGCCAAGCCGTGTATAAGATTCAGAAAACGTATAAGAACTCTCCTTATGAACTGACTTCACAGCAAGCGAATCAACGAATACAAATTTTCAAAACTCTACTGGAGAACCCATAGGATTTACGGTTTTTCAAAAGTATAGTGACATGTGATGAGAAATGGGTTGATCTACGAAACCCAGATAATCGAAAGCAATGGTTAGATGTTGGTCAATCAGCCGAGCCTATTGCAAGGGACGATTTGAAAAGAAGTTTACATGATCTGTGTCTGGTGGAATTTTGAGCAGGTGATTCGTTTGAAATCCTTCCACAGATTAGTTCGGTCAACTACGAGGTACTGTGAACAGATGGATGGGATGTATGCTTTTCTTTGAAAGCAAATGCCTACGGTCAGCCGAGGAGATCTATTCTCCGAATGACGATACTATGCCATAATGTCATCAGTCGAGAAAAATAGATCTTAGGGAACACTGCCTCACCCCACTTATAGTCCAAATCTTGCTCCTTTTTGACTATCACATGTTCCGATCTGTCATTTTCCTGGGAAAGCTTTATAATATTGATGAGCTAGAACTAGACTTATAATAGCCCCAAATCCAAAGAATGGTATCGAACCCACACAGCACTTCTCCCAAGGACTTCCTCCTGCACGTACTTCGCGGGAGGCTGTGGTATCCAAAGGAGGTCCTTGGCGGCATCCAAGCACGCGCAAAGGACAGGAAATCAATGTCGCCTAAATTCCTCCTTTCTATAGCTACGATGTCCTTCACGGGAACATCTCTGAGATAGCCGACACCCAGGGCTTTAATAACACAGATAATAAGGATGGAGGCTCGTTTGCGTTTTAAAGGACCATTTTCATAAGTTTCGCACAAGAGGATTTATTCAGAATGCTCTTGTAAAATCTCTGT
>BGPR01046227.1:0-12093 GCA_013235015.1 Araneus ventricosus | reverse complement strand
ATGTCATATATATAAGATCTTTGGGTATGCCACAGAATATTGACGAAGTATATAGGATGTTTGGGTATTCCACTGAATATTGATGAAGTATATAAAATGTTTGGGTATGTCACAGAATATTGATGAAGTATATAGGATGTTTGGGTATGCCGCAGATATAAGTGTATGTACTCTTAAACATAACAAACAAAATTTAATCAAAGCTCAGAGAAAGATAATGACTAGTGCATTGCTTCTACAATGAAAGAATTAGAAAATTCTTTTATTTCTTTTAAAATGATATTGTTATTCGTTATTGATATTCTTTGGGAATTATTCTGGAGCAGAAAACTATTTACTAAACCACTGAAACTGGAGATATTAAAGTCACTTTTCGGAATTAAATCACTTAAAACTATTAAATTATAATAATTAAAATTTAAGAAAAATAATTGAACTAACGGTAGTCTATTACAATTAAATTAATAAATATTTGATATGTGCAATGTAACTACATTCATGTTCTCTACAATTGAAAAAAATGTGCCTATCAAATTAATATAAAATTATAAGTCAGAAAAGTTATTTTAAAAAAACTACTGATCTACCCTCAGAAGCAATGCAACCTAATCAAATATCATTAACTTAGGTGATTTCTGATTTCACATTTATTTAATAGTATCAATTAAACATTTGTTCGTGAATAAAAATGCCTTCTGTTTACCACTATAAACATCTTTAAATTCCTACCTGAGTTACGAAAAACTGTCTTCATTTTCCAAATTTATTGAAATGATTTTTTAAAAAATCAAATGCTATTTATTTTGATAAAACTTGCGATCGAAATTTTTAAAAATTTCAAACATTGAAATGTCCTAAGGACAGATCATTTCAGCATTGTTCATTGAAAACAGAATGCTGAAATTTTTTTGCAAAAGATCTACTTTTAACTTCACAATAATTAAGAATAAATGAAACACTTGAAAATAATTTACTCGAAAGCTCTTGAGTAATGTACAGACGGATTAATAAGAAAAGTTTCAAGTCATCCTGATAGTTTTTTTCATTGGAGAAAATGGCAGAATAAGCTTGCAATGATAAATCAATTTATACTATCTCTGAGCCGTAATCTTTTCATTACTCGTTGCTAAAAAAAGAAAATGAATAAGGATTTTGCTTCTTAGCATCATATTAAGGTGGGTATACACTTGGCGAACCGAACATGATTAAAACAGTTAGTTTACGATTTGCTGCGTGTTTGAGGAAATTTTTCAAGACGAACAGATTGCGTTCCATAGAAATGGACGAATGGGCTTGGAATCCGTCAATCATCGCCGTTAATCACCGATAGCGGAGGGTTTTTTTGAAAGGTCTGGGAGGTGGGAAGGTGTTGAAAATTTATGACTTGGATCATTTTTATATACGTTTCGAATCGAAATGAGAAGAGTTTGTTTAGTCTCACAGGGGGTTGGAATAAATTATTCTCATTACGAATGCATCTGGTTCCATAGAATTGCGCGAACAGCGTATACTTTGAACCCTTAAGTCATCAACTCAGTTATAGAGGAAGGATTCTTAATGGGGGGGAAGGTCTTTGGAAGCAAGTTGAACTTGGCAAGAAGATGCAATAAATGCAATGCGATTAATTTAGAGAATTATTCAATTTACGCTTGAATTAATCGAGTAGGCAACTTTATTAGACAGAAAAAATTTGTTAAAAAAATAATGGAGATGTATACTTTTACAATGTATTAAAGAAGTAATTAAATACAGTCCAGATAGCACTCTCCAATTTGAATACGCCACTCTGTTTAGTAATCAGGGTTGTATGTTCAAAATAGCAAAATAAGGTCAAACCTGCTTTAAATTAATATAAAAAAAGGACAAATTTGAAAATTAATTAGAGTACCTATTTCCTCGCATTTTATCATTAGGAAATTGCTATCTTTTATGGAAACAAATCCTACTAGATTACAATATGTACAATACTCTATTACAAATCCAAAATTTAAGTGAAAAAGATTCCAAACATCTCCATAAAGGATTTGCAAAGAAGACATTCTGTTCTTACCCATGCAGAAAGATATGGTGAAACAATGTACAGTAAAGCGGCGTCTATACGTTTCTAATTTATACATCGATTATATTTATAGGTCGTTTCATCACAGTCCCGATGCATTCGTATTATGCATTGTAATTCATTTCGAGTATACGTCTTTTCATTTATTCGTCATTTTTCGTCAGTCCCTTGAAAGGCGTATAAACGGTGCTTTCATATATATCAAATACGATTTAACCAAAAATGTTCTATACTATTTTTCAACTTGATTATAAATAAATAAAAAGTTGTTATTAACATAATAAATCACTAATAGTAAAAAATCTATTAACATGAATAAAATTTTCATACACATAATAGATGGTTGAGTTTCAAAAAATTATAAAAATTTCAAGAATGTACTGTTCATATTTTCGACGTTATTTAGCTAATATCTAAATGCAATGCGCTGCGTTGTTCTATATATTTTTTAACATTAACATTAAAACGTTCGATACGTATAAGCTGTTAAGAATTATACCCTTTTTCCTTCCCTTTCTCTCTAAAAACCCCTAATGCTTTCCACTTTCGTGTTGAATTTTCCTTTAAAGAATTCAGTCATGAAAAAAAAGGAATAGTCACAGCAAAAGTTATTCCTTATATGCTATGCAAAAACTCTAACAGTTCCGGTTAAAACAAAAGCATCTTCACAGTCGCAGTGAATTCAATAGCAACAGCACAGCCTCTATGGCCAGTCTTTCTTCTTGACTAGTAGAGAATAATTCTGAATCTGTCCTCTAGAAAAGATAATTAATGGATCCAGAACCAAGGTATCCGGTTTTACCTCACTCTCACATACGGAATTCAAATTTTTGAATAAGGAAACTCACGTTGGGTTAATCCAAAAACAAAACAAATCGTATTTTTACGAGACCCGCTACCAAAGTATTAATTATCGCACTATTTTCCCTTTGATTTCAACAATTTTTTAAAACAATATTTTTTTTATGATTTCCAACAATACTTTTCATTGTTATAAAAATCAAACTAATTTAATTCTGTTATCAAATCGCTTAATCGTGTAAATATTTTTTCTATTTTTAAAGCTGTGGTTAACGAAGTTTGCTTTAAACTCCAAAGTAGAATTTCACTTGCAGTTTTAATATTACATACATTTTTAAATGTTCAACTAAAACCTTATTCAGTGAAATGGTTTTTACTTTATTTGATAAGACTTGTGAAGTGAAATATTTTGTTGCACCAACTTCAAACTGATTCTTTTTAAGTAATTGGAAAAAAATATTTTCGTTTTACTTTCTAATTACCGATTAAAGCTTCTTTTTGATTTCGCTATTATTGTGCTTCAGGTTCTTTTCTGTTAGCCATTCTAAACGGCCTCAGCGGCATAGCGATAAGGTTTCAGTTTCGGGGCCGGAGGGCTCCAGGCTCGAAACCAGATTCTCCAGAAGATCTGCCGTGCCTAATGTCCCCCCGCTGGTGTGATGTGTAAGCTTGGAAGGGTACCAGCTAAGGTGCCGTCCTTGTCATCTGACCACGGTTCAAAATGACAACGTCCGTCCCAAGAGCCCTCGCGTTTCTTCAGAACTGGACGTTAATGTAACTAAACTAAATTTTAGACATTTTAATTTAGATGAATTTATAATTGGGCCATGACCATAGACATTTAGTTAAAAACACTTAATATTACAATTATTTCGAATTTATACATTTTAGTTTTATCAAACAACAAAAGTAAAATATTAATAGTGACGCATTTCGAATTTATAACTTAACCAAAAGCAATTGCAGTAAAGGAAGTATTTATTTTCGTTTTACCTTCTAATTTTAACTTTCATGTCAATTTTCGCAACCATTATAATTTGGGTCTCCTTCGTTTTAGATATTTAGACTAAGAAAACATGAAAATTTGGCTATGCGTAGTCATTTACTTCAATACACTTAATATTAAAAAAAAACACTTAATATAAAAATATTCAAAAGCAGAGTTGAAAAAAATTAATCCTTTTAGCATTATTTTCAGATTGCATAAAATTCATATTTTTAAAGCTAATCTTACAATATCTTATGAAACGACAAAGCTGACATTTGAAGTACATATGCGCTCCGAATTAGTAACTTAACCAAATTAAATAACAATTGCAAAAACGAAAACACTTAATTTCGTTGTTCTTTCTAATTATATATTTTAAGTTTCATTTTAATTTCACAATCATTACAATTCAGGTCTCTTTGGTGTTAGACATTTTAATTAAGGAAAATTTCACCATGCGTAGATATTTTGTTCAAAATTTTTAATATTAAAATGTTCTATCTCAGAAGCAAGCACAAAAAAAGTTCGTTCTTTTTCGCATTAATTTCAATTTTTATATAAAATTCATATTTTTTAACCTCATCAAACAATGGGGAAATTTTAAATATGTATTATGAATTAGTAACTTAACCAAGATGACTAGCAATTGAAAACTTATTATATAAAACTAATGTTGTAAAAAAATTGTTGTCAAGAATAAAAAAACTAAAATTGTTTAAAAAATATATAATATTTGTATTCTTTATATTTTATAACTTATATTTTCCTTTTTCCATGGAATTCTTTATTCTCTGTGCCGGTGGAAGCAAGAATATAATCCTTTTCTTACACTGGGTCACTGATACTTTTATTTCCTCACCTTTTTCTGTCGGGAAACCTTCTTTTAAGTTTTTTCTACAACGGTCCGTGCGGTTCGGATACGAGAGAAAAGGCTAATTTCTGTAAACTTCTATTAATATGAATATGTTTAGTTCTGTCCACTCCATAATTACCAGAGAAAAGGAAAAACAAAAAACAAAAAATTAAGAAGCACACGCCTATCTAAATATGATCTTTCAAGTTCGAAGCAGATTCGCCGTATCCAGCGAACAGCACATTAACCCGTACCAACTAGAATAGCGAATCTCTTTGAATTCTTCGATGAGCCGACAGTTTTTGGCTCGCCGCCAGCAGCACCCTGACCGTTCGCGGGAAATAAAATAACCCGTCTACACTTGCGAGCATCTGTTCACAAACGATTCTATTCGGCGTCTGCTCGCAAGTGTATACGCACCTTTAGATCGTCTGAAAATTGTCTCCTTTCATTTATTCTTAGTCATATTTTGCGTAGGTTAGCATTTTTTAAAATATTCAGTTGTTATTTAAGTGCATACAAACTTTAAAATTGTATTATTTCTAGACAAGTCAGAATAAGAGATCCGCGATTTTCTTACACTGAATGCTAAACTAATTGGTATAGAATATATTTTTACTTCTAGTTAACGTTATTTGTATAAAAAATGCAAAGTGTATTAAACACAGCAAAGGAGATAATTTTGAATGAGAAATTTTGGAAGGGAAAAATGACACACCGAAAGGTACCTTTTTCAACTGTAAATAATTTTAGGGAACTGGATGTCTTTACATACGTTGATAGTTTAGTTTAGTCATATTAACGTCCCCTTTTGAAGCAACATAGGGGCTATTTCGGGACGGATCTCGTAATTTTGAACCCCTGTCTGATGAAGACGACACCTGAGCTTGCACTCCTCTTTTCAAGCTTCCGTATAACACCAACGAGAGAGGGTTTAACACACGATGTCAGAATTAATGTGCACCAGGCTTACATATACGGCAGATCTTTGATTGTAATCGGGTTTTGAGCCTGGAAACCTGCGTTTCCGAAGCCGAAACCTTCCCAGCTAAAAAAAATCTGCAAAAAATCTGAAGGTATTTGGAACATGTTTTCTCTAGATTTTCTGCAGAAAAAAATGTAGAATATCTGAAGAAAACTATGTTCCAAATACCTTCAGATTTTCTGCAGATTTTTCTGCAGTCAAGGCTTAATTATTAATTTCAATTAATGCAGTTAATCTAATTTGTAATTCAATTTACTGGTACGATGTCGATTGTGACAAAACTTCAACCTCACTTATCTGAAGAAAACTATATTCCAAATACCTTCAAATTTTCTACTGTCAAGGCTCAATTATTAATTTTAATCAATGTAATTAATTTATTGATACGATGTCGATTGTGACAAAACTTCAAATTCATCCTGGCCGGTATTCGAACTCACGTACATAGAGATGGCAGGCAGGAGTACTAACCACATGACCACACCTGACTACACAAGATGGGGGTAAAATAATCTATTTGAGTTTTAACGTCACCATAGCTCTAGTGGCGCCATTTAGTGGTGTAAAAATCAACCATGGTCAGAACACGTGTTTCAAAGTCGTACAGATCAGTAATAGATGAGATTAGTAATATTTTTGTTCAATAATTTAAATTCTCTGTTTTAATAAATTCGTTTTCACTTGTTTTCTTTCTGATAAACCTTCTCTCCATTCAAAGGGCGCAAGCTCCATTTTTCCTTCTTTTAAAAAGTTTAGTGCTTAAGACACTTTTCGATTGGGAAATTTTTTCTGCTGATGCATTCCTTTTCTATACAAGTATATGGTCGATATCACTAATTGAATAAGGAACTGATGAAATTCCTGGCTGCTGTAAAATTAAACAATAATAATAATTACTTTCTAATTTTGTTTTATATCCTTTTGAAAATAAAACTGCAATATTAGAGAATGTGGTGCAAAATATGTATTTAGATAAATGCAGATATTATGAAATTGCGGTTAAATCTTCAAAAAATCAACAGATTATTGGATAAGATTCAAGTTTAATTATGTTGTGAAAATCTACTAAATAATTGCAAATTGAATTGAAGACAAAATGCAGATTTTTTGTTGTCTTAAAAATTCTGCTGGATATTTAAAGAAAAAAATTAAATAAATTTTTTGTAGAGTTTATGCAGATTAAAATACAGATTTTTTTTTGCTCTCTTACAAAATTCTGCAGAATATTTAGAGAAAAATATAAGAAATTTTTTGCAGGTTTTATGCAGATTAAATTGAAGAAAAAAATGCAGATTTTTTCTGTCTTCAAAAAATCTCAGAAATCTTTAAAAAAACTTCAAATTTTTTTTCTGTAGAGTTTCTGCTTTTTTTTAGCTGGATTACCATCATTGAATAGTTTACTTGTACATGTGTTTATATCCACATACCATTTGTAACATTTCCTCTTTATTTTCAGTTTGACTGAATTTTTCTGTAATTATATTCCTCCTAATGATTTCTTCCTATATTAAAAGAAACTTACTTTTTTCTATTTATATCAACTTTTCAGTTGCACTTTATTTATTGAAGCACGACACTATGTTCATAACATAGTGTAGTGCCATGGTCAACATAACAGTGTAAGGCCTCTTTCACATTATACGGTTGAACCGTTACGGCACGAATGCATTAGGCCGCCTCTTGGTGGTAAACTGAAGAAATGAGTGGGAGCTTTCACATTAGCCGATCGCGGTTTGAGTCCGTTTGTTGGGGTTTAAACCAGCCGCGTGCGCGACTGGAAAAAACGGCGCCGTTACGACTTCGTCTTAGTAGTAATGTATGAAAATATGCTGACGCTTTCACATTGCACGAATTTCATCCGGCTGCCGTCCGTCACCTTCACAAGGTCACTTGTTCTTTTTGCCTTCTCGGAGCTTTTGCAGTTAATTAATGATTCCATTATTTTTATAGAATGCTTCAAAATTTAATTTTACTATTGTCTTTGTCATTTTTAAATGATTTCATTGTTATTATAGAACGCACTTTCGTTTAATTTGAGTGTGTAATTTTTTTTATGTTTTCGTTATTTTTTTCCTATTTAAAATTTAGCTGTTTTATTTTATTTCGAAATATGCCAATGCTGACTAATTTTTATATTGTGTAAGATCAGGGCCGCCTTAAGATTTTACAATGCTTGCCGCCCAAACAAAATATCTAGCTAAAAAAATAATTCAAGAGCATTATAATGTTTCGATAACATTATATTCTCCTAGGTTATTTTATTAACTATGTTCTATACCATATTATAACATATAAAATTGTATAACATATTTAAAATTACAATTAAATAAATATTTTTGGTTCAAAATCAGTATAGAAAGGTTTTATGATCCCTTGGATCAATAGCGCACTCTTCTTCTGCCTAATTTGCCCATTGGATAAGACGGCCATGTATAAGGTATTGGAAACGAATATACTATTTCTTGTAAATTAATAAAAATCTGGATAGCAGTGTCTAATAATCATGACTGAATTCTAAGATAACAACATATGTTTTATTTCTGAAGTCGCAATTTCAAGAAACTTTTAACCTTTCATAAGTAATTCCGACAGTCTTATAGAATTCTTCAGTATTTTGAACTCTTTACGGAGATTCCATTAAAGTTTCCGATTTTTTTTATGATTTTATTTGAAAATTTAAATCATGAATATGTCATGATATTGCACATGAGTGTACTTTAAATAATTGAGAAGATATAGTCAAAACCCATCTCAATATAAAGAGATGTTTGGTGAGGGATTTATACTTTAAATACTTACAGACAGGATTTTTAAAATATTGTTCATCAAACACACAGAAATTTCCCTGCTATGCTTATATAACCACAATGAAAAAACATACAAAATCAAAACATTGCGTTATAGTTTTTTTCAATGCGTGGTATCTTGCATATAATTTTCAAGAAAAAGGTATACTATTTTAACGTCATAAATATTGATTAAAGCATATCTGATTATTTACCATGTTAAATGATTTTAAAGCTGTGATATGTCGAAGGGAATTTTCATAACATTTGTTTGCAATGGGTTGTTTAGTTTTTTTTAAATCCTGCGGGCAAATGAAATCAATGTTCCACAACTTATGTATAATCGATTTACGTAATATGTTATTAATATACATTTGCAATGCTTAAAATTATTACACTAACCTTTAAAATCCATATCTAGGGAGGAACTTATTTTATGTAATTATGGTAAAAACAAAATCTATAAGTTTTTGCTAAGTAATAAACAGTCGCACTTTCGCTATTGCTTTTTACACTTTTTTTTCCTATAACACTTTATGTTTTAAACACAAACAATTAAGATGTAAAAATAAGTGTCAGTTACTTGCGATTTTGTTTAGTTATATTGACGTCCCGTTTTGAAGCAACACGAGGGCTATTTTAGGACGCACCGCGTCATTTTCAACCACTGTCACATGACTAGGACGACACCTGAGCTGGCACCCGCTCTCCAAACTTTCGTGTCACAGCAGAGGGAGGACGTTTCACCCCTACCTATGATTTAACAGGCAACACAGTTACTTCAGAGTCACAGCTACCATTTTTGTCGGTTGAATGCAGTTCCAAATGTTAGTATTTTGCCGCAGAGTATAATTTTTTATTCGGTTTTGGAATTCATCAAGAGATGCTACAGACATTCCGACATTCATCTGCACGTTGTTCTTCCAAAAGTGAGGCGATTATAAGTCTCGTTTCTTTTGATTGACGGGTGCAAGATCATACTGCTGCTATTTGCTTCCGATCCATGCTGAAACAGCTATTAAATTAGAAACCGCACTCAAATACTGACGGCGCAAATCGTCAAGTGTGAAAGCAAACATGGCACGGCAAAGAAAATAAACAACTTTGAGCCGTAACGGTTAAACCGCATAATGTGAAAGGAGCCTAATGTCATAGTCATAACAAGCCGGAAGCACTTGTGATACATAATTTCATCGAAACCTCTATTATTTTGAGCTTCTAAAAATCTCGGAATCAAACGCATAATTGAAGTTCTACATCAAAACTCATTTCTTTCCAATATTACTGAAAGGGATCTGAATAAAGCGTGAGCAAGGCACGTACAAAAGGGAAATAGAAAGCGAAATTTCTCAAACCCTTTAATTGCTAAAATACAACTGATGCAAATACAACAAAATGACCTATTGTAGACAAATACGAAAATCCAAAATCACTCTGTTGGAAAATCTATCTTCAACAGGATCAAGCAAGCAACAAAAGCTTTATATTAAAACATCTCAGACCGAACGCTCTCTATTGAAAGGCAAAATTACTAACCCCACAGCTGTTGCAGAAAACTCGGAAAACTCTTCGGTGGGTCGTAAAATCTCCTCTTGCGTCTTCATCCTTTATATAAGACCGTAGAAAAATAGATGCATACAATGCGTTTTAAGGAGCAATAAGAGATTTAACAATGAATAATCAACTCAAAAATAGTGAAAGTGCGACTATTTATAGCATAACAAATACTTAAAGGATTTTTATAAAAAAAATTTTACTATAGTTGCATAAGACAGTTTCTTCCTACACATGAATTTTAATGTTAGTCTAATAGTTTTAAGCATTGCAAATGTATACATAAAGTAAACCAATTTTGTATATCGTATCAATTCAAACCAATTCCGTATAATAATTATCTCACATGGAACATTCTATATAAATTATCGAACGTTACGAAAAAAATGTTATGAAAATTCTCTCCGAAATAACACGGCTTGAAAATCATGCAATATGATAAGTACCCAGATATGTCTTAATTCCTTTTCATGTTAAAACATAATAAATGTTCAACATAATTAAACCATAACACGAAATACTTTTATTTTGCACGATTATCTTCAATGTGTTTGTGTATATATATTGATACGATAAACAGTATTTTAAAAATCCTACTCTCAAGTTGTGAAAAGGCAATTTTCAGATAAAAGCATTTAAATAAAAAATCACTTACTAAACATCTATAGGTATGTATGGAGATGCATTTTTACTATATCGTCTATACTATTTTAAAAACACACTTGTACAATACCTTAAAAGACTCGGAAGGATTTACGCTTTCAAATAAAATCATTAAAAATTCTAAAATATTGGAAAAGTTAAAGGTTTTATAGTTCCTTAAATAATCAACTATACTTGAAAGTTCTGGTCTCTCAGATCATTTCAGATTATTTCCCACTCTATCGTGGAGGAACAAAAGAACTTTCAGAATATCTCGGTAATAAAGTAACTACAATGCTGCGAAATAATAATCTGATAGAGTAAAGAAGACAAGTTCTTTGGGCTGAGCAAAAGGGTTTTGTAATCTAATCGATCGCCGTTTCAGCCAGATTCAGTTTATGAGACAAGTTACATTATTCTCATTTCTAAACCAGCGATGTCATTCTTCTATTTATGGCTTAAGTGAACAGAAAATTGCGTTGTATATCGAATGCTATCTCAGCGCTGGAGCGAAGTACTGGCATGCAGCCCTCCCCCCTTGAACTCATAAAAATTAATAGCTACAAACGATAAATAAACAAAAAAAATCAATGAACAAAGGCCGTACGACAGTGGCTTTTGACTGAGCAATTAAACCTCCGTCGGCCGCAATATTCACACTGACGAGCAGGTAAACAATCTCGTAATTAATATGGTTAATAGCCATTAATTTTAATTTTAGCATTCGAAAAGTAATCACTGACCTTCATGGGGAGGCTGAAAGCAAAAAGTGGAATATCGTTGTGAAAAAAGGCATAATGAAGCGAAGACACAAGAACCACGTACTTCATTTTCGGAATGTAGGACACCAAAGACTTCTCATCACTGAAATATATGCTGTTTCTTTCCTTTAACCGAAATAAATTGTGGGGGAAAGTGTTTTTGAACATTAAATTTCCCATGATACAGTCATGAAATGAGTAAAATAAGTGTCCCCGATAACAAAAAAAGCAGATATTGCCAACAACCATACTTGTGACAAATTTGGGCACAATATGCCTGTGAGATCATTATGGAGATATCTGCACTCCCCGTAGCCGGCAATAAAATAAGGGGACTCTAAACATCAAGTAAAGAAAGCAGATTAATAGGAGGGACAGACTTCCACCCTTCCTGGAAATGCAGTGAGAATGAAAACGCACCCGACGGAGCGTTAATAGGTAGGATGGCATCTCTGCGTGTCGAAACTCGAAATCATCCCCTTCCCAACCCGCTCCTTGCGAATTAGGACTGTAGTGACTAATCAGCACGGTCATGTCACGTATTATTGGGAAAATATGACTTTTATCCATCTTCTGTAATTGAGAATGATTGAGTGTTATATTCAAAAGAAATAAAAGTAAAAATATAGTTCAACTCATAATGGGCCTCATTTTCGAAAGATAA
>BGPR01046226.1:0-11858 GCA_013235015.1 Araneus ventricosus | reverse complement strand
AGTAAGATTAATTTTGATTTTACTTTTATCGCAATGATTAATATCATAATTAATGATTAATATTACAATTAATATGATTTAATATACATAACTGGATGAAACTTCGCAATTTGGAAGTTACTCAAAAATGTTCATTTATAGATATAAGTGCTTACGCAAAATATTACAGAAGAAAATTATGATACTATATTAGCATTAACTTCAAATTTTAATGTAATAATTCTCTAACGCATTTTCAAGTATTCTATAAGCTCCGTATTATTTCGCGGAAAATTTGTATATTATAAGCAAAAACAATGCGAAAAAATATGGGATTTTTAAAGAAAAGCTTTATATTTTCCAGAATAAACTTGCTATTTTTACAAAAATCCATGTAAGCAATGTGCATAGCAAATAAAACCATTGATGAAATTTGTAAACCATTATCAGCTTTCTGTAGAACGGTGTGAGCCCAGATTTTTTTCGTCTTCATCAATTTCCAGTGGCGGCAATCGCTCCACTGCTTTTTAGGAAATAATTAAATTTTTATATTATTTTCCCTGCGTAAAGCTAGGAATTACAAAAAAAGCAATAGTGTTCGGAAAAACTAGCTAATTTTTTAAATAAATTTTTAATTTTTTCTGTCTACCCATATACTCCCGGGTATTTCAGATGTCTATAAATCTTTTGCCGCCTCATGCTTTCCACTCATTCCACACCCCTGTCAATTGCCGCTCTGTCCCCTAAATGCCCTCGTGACCAAATCTTAAAGTAAAATGTGAATTAGAGTCTATTTTTTACATGGACGAAGTTTAAGGACAGTTCGTCTAGTCTTTCCTGAGAAGCTCTAGAAAGTGTAAAAATCGGAAAGTGTCTGGATACTTTTGATTATATGAGTGTATTTTACAAAATACACTCATATAATCTCCACTCATATAACAACTCATATAATCTCCATTCATATAACAACTCGTATAATCTCCACACCTCCTAAGACAACCCAAATTTCTTTTATCTTTACGATAAAAGAAATTTGGGTTGTGTTAGGAGGTGTGGAGACTTGGCATGAGAATTAAATGAAGAGAAGCTCTTCAAAAATTTTGGAGGTGTGCGGCATGCAATTATATAATTTTGTTAAGTCCCCCCTCTCCCAAGAGAGTGTTATTTTGGTTTGTAGCCAATTATTAAGCGTTTCAGTGGTTTGATTGCGTAAAAGCGAATTTGATTTTTTTTTGTTATAGATTGCTTGTGATTACTTTGAAATAACGCGAAATTCTAAACAATGAAGGCTAATATTATTGATTTAAATTTTAATTCAGTACATTGTCAATCTAGAAGCATAAAATACTGTTATCGAAACATCATTTGTTTAGGATTTTCAGCTAGGGAAAAAGGAAAGGCAATCATTAAGGAATATGCATTGTTTTTGAAAACCTTGAACTGAAAAACACCACGTGAAGGAAAAATTTTCAAACAATTTTCTGACAGAACGAGAATTTGATTGACCTGCTCACAAACCAGAGCCCGTCCCTCTTCCTACCTTAAGGCGAAGGGGACTCCTCTTTTTGTAATGTAAGAAAGAGCTGTCCTGGCGGGGTTTTTTCATAAGGGTAGGGAACCCTTGAGTTATTTTCAGGTGCCAGAAAGTACCATTTATTTCTTTCTTGGCAAAAAGACTAAAATTTTGATGAAAAAGATAACGTCACAGACTAGTAAACTTCAGTACCATCTCTTGGGAAAAGCCATTTTTAAAATTCTACAAAACAATCCTTAACAAAAAGAAATCAACTTATTTTTTAAAGAAGCACTAGTCCCATGGCGCCATCTATATTCGAAAAAACAAAACAGAAGAAGTAAAGACAGGAAATGTTTTTAAGGAATGGAACTATTTAGATAGATTAATAAAAAAAATATTAATCTATAATTTTATTTTGTAATCAAGTTGTTTTCAGATCAGAAGCTTTTCCTGTTAAAGTAAATATCATCACCAACTTTGTGAGCAAATATATCTAATGAAAAAAATGAAATAATGCAGTTGCATTTAAGGAATTATTTTCATTGCTCGAAAGTATGCAGATGTAGTAAAACCCCGATTAACTGCATTCCGGTTTATCAGAAATGCCTCTGAAATCGCAAATCCAAAAAACACGAATTGTACTGCAGGGCAATAATAGCGAAGGTGAAACTTTTTTTGCAACAGTATCCCCACTTTTTTTCTTTAAAGCCTCCCCAAGAAAGTCAGTGATTAATTTTAGGACAAATTAAAACTAATTGGTATTAACCAAATCAATTACAATATGGTTTACCTGTGTCTGTTAACCGCATTGCGCCCGAACTCGCCAGTGCGAATATTGCGTCCCAAGGAGGGTTAACTTTAATAAAGAATATAAGTGTAGCCTACAAAGAGAGTTTTAATTCGTATTACACTCAAAAAGCATTTCAGAATTCCATACTGTAATCAGATACAAAATAGTGATAGATGTTAATGGCTTAACCGAAAAAGTCATTATCCGAAACGGCCTTCAGTTCTGTCAATCGTGGTTCTCGCCTTTCCTTTCCTTTCGCGTCTAACGGGACACGTAAGTCCCGAAAGAATTTTAAGACGTACTCTTTGTTTAAAAATGCTCCGTGGGATAGTGAAAGTATTTTCCATAGGTCCTGCCAAGTTTTGGGATGGAATTTCCATTTATACAGAACATAAGGTCATTCCTTCAGGTTGCAGCATTGCGTTTTTTTTCTCTCCGCGTTGCATCACCTCATTTGATAGCGAATAAGTATGTATGTCTTGTTTCAGAAAATAGTGGGTAGTTTCAATAAAATTTTGATTGGTTTATAAATCTAAATTGCAAACCTTTTATTTTCTTTCTTTGCGAAATTACTCTATTAAGACTACTGGGGCACACATGCCCCAATGTTCACTACGGATGGGGCATGTATGCCCATCAGTATGGTCTGGTGCTAAACCCGGGGATATATTTTTCTAAATACAAATCAAGTTTGTTTTTGGCAATTTATTGTGGCCTATTCATAGATCATACTAATAAATTTAGTGCCGTTGAAAAAAATCTTTTCTTGAAAGGATTAATTTCCAATACTCAAAACATTAACTATTACTTTGGTATAATTAATTCAAGCGGAATCCGAAATCACACAGAATTATAACAAATGGTTCATAACCAAACAAAAAAATATTTGTTATTTAGAAAGAAACTTTGTGTACTATGAAAGTATTTAAAGCTGATCATCCATATTGTAAAGAAAAGTAATCATTAACCCTTAACATCACCACGGCAAAGATTACAAGACGGAGGTAAAGACACTGAAATTGTCCATGTTAAGGAAATGGGAGTTTTACATTGATACGTTTTAGACCGAACACAAACATATACATTTTAAACCGAAAGTTTTTATTTCAAAGTTTATAGAACACAACTCAATTCCTGCAATCAGAATGACTGATTCTTTAAGTAGTTCGATAGATATGGAGCGTCTTTTTATTTAGATGTATAGTTTTTTCTCTTTTTTTTGCAAAAAAGTAACATTACATACCTGGTATGAAAACCTGCATAAAAAAGAAAACAATGCGATATAAAATAAAGTACAAATATAAAAATGAACACAACAAAGTCCCATATACATTTATACGAAACAGATGGAAAGGCATGGAAATAAATTTCAAGCTGCCCTAAAAAATAAATCAAATTTTTGTTTCTAAATTCTTGCTTCAGACGAGTTCATAAAAATATTTTGAAGAGGAGAGAAACAGCACCAAAAGTTTAATTTCGAGAGTCCAAGTGTAAAATACTCAAGTGTTCTTTCCGTTGGACTTGGATGATCTGATGAGGAAGGAGTAGATGTTCTTTTCATTGTTGTTCAAAGACATTAGAAATGATAATCCGCCGGCAGTAAGAAATGACAATTACGACGTATAAATTTAATTGAATTATGAATTTCTTCCCTTTCATAGTGAATCAGATGTTACCCTTTTGGACATTTAAACTTTACAGAACTTACTTATATTGTTATACCTAACACAAGGCGAAACCTGTTCATCGAATTCTTTATTCCAGGAAAAGAAATACAGTACAGTACTGATTATACCTTTCTCATTTATGCGTCGTTTTGATTTACACGTCGTTTCATCACAGTTCTGATTCATTCTCAACCATTTCAATGATAAACTACTTCGTTTATACGACGCAAAGCTCCAGTTTTATGTCGTTTTCTTAGTTTCTAAGTTCGCAGAATTTCTGCCTTGGTCATTATTTCTCGGTTCTTATCAAGGCAGAAGCTTTTTCTAGAAACCAAGGGGGATAACATGATGGAGATGTTATTCTACCGTCTTTTAAAGATAGAAAGACTCCAATGGAAAACTACGAATTATTTTGTTTCTCAAAACACTATTGAAAAGGCTTTCAGTGAACTTAATTCAATTCATACTACTATGCTAAATACTCTCAGACAATCAGCACGTCAGAAAATGATAAATATTTTTAAAATTAAATGCCTACTTTCATGCACATAAATCGCATAAAATCAGAAAATAATAATTGCTACTCAAGAGATTAAATAAATAAATAATAAATCATTTTTCTCGCTTTCATGATAAATATTTAATTTTAGAATTGCATCATTGTTTTCGATACTATGCTGTAATATACTAGTACTGTCTTTAAAAAATTAAAATTATTACTTTTAAATGAATTCGCCTACGAAGCATAAAACTTGTAATAAACAAAGCAGTTTATTAAAATTTCGATTATGCGTCTTTTCATTTCTCCATCGTTGACGACAGTTGCTTGAAACTCGCATCAGGGTATTTTACTGCGTTTGCAGTTATTAACAATCGCAATTGGTGATTTAGCAAATTTAGTAGTAACAAATTTTAAATTTCACAGGTAATACTTTCTTTGGGATGGATTATGGCTGCCATATTCATGTGGATTTCATTGTTTGCTCTTTATGGGAGAGAAGAGTCTGTCTTGGAAACTGCTGTCTACAATGGACTGAAGCATCTGTTATTTTCTATCAGTGTGGCATGGATTATTTTCGTGTGTGTAACAGGGCAAGGAGGTTGGTATCATTCAGTTTTCTGAATTGTCTTTGTAAATTTGACAAGGCTTTTAATTTCAACTAATATTGGTCTATAAATTATTTCATATTCAGGATGGAGAAATCTTTTCAGTTATGCACCAGCATTTGAATATGTAGTTTCTACGTTATTTTTGACAGTGCAGTGTAGGTTTTTTTGACAATATCACTCAATCTCACAATTTTTCTTTTATGCCGTTTTTTATGTAGATTTATATAACTTCACTTTTTTCACCTTTTTAAAGATGGAATTTTTCAATTGATTTTTCACTCTCTACTTGACTTACTAAAATTTTGAAATTTTATATATATATATATGTCTGCTAGGATAAAATAAAATATTTTAATATTTTCCGAACTTAATTATCAGACAGTTTATAAATTAACTGTATTTGTATTGCATACACTAATAAAAGATGGATTTAGAAAAACTAATTTTATTAAACCGAAACCTTCATTAAACTGACTTAATTATCAGATAATCGATTAAATAAGTGTATTTTGATTGTATACTTGTGCCGCCACCTGGTGGTCAATTTGAAATTTATTCCATCATTCCATAATTTTTATAATAGATATTTATAAATTAAACACTAAAAGTAAAAAGTATCTGTGAAAAACATATCTACTTTTAAGAACACTAATAAAACTATGTTTAAAAAATGATTTTATTAAACTGACTTAATTATAAACAAATCCATTAAATAAATGCATTTGAGTGCATACTATTACCAGCACCTTTTGGTGAATTTGAAAAAAAAATGTATTTCATTCTTCCAAAAGATTTAAAAATTAAAGACAAAATTAAAAGAATCTGAAAAACATTTTTACTTTTAAGCACACAAATAAAAGCGTGTTTTAAAAAAACAGATTTTTTAAAATTTATTTTCTCAATCTATGCATTCGCCTAAAAAAAAAGAAACATCCTTAAAACTTTAAAAAAAATTAATTAACAGGAATATTTGTGCAGTTTTTAGTCTCTCACAACATATAAAAAAAATCAACTACATTAGTTAACTCAAATTTCTTCATGATTTTAATCAAAGAGTTTAACAAAACGAAAAAATAAGTTAACAAAACTATATAACAATGCGAAGTTGAAAAATTACAAAATACTAGCTGATATACCCAGCATTCCTCGGGATAAAAATATGTTCATTTTGTCTAAGTATTTGTAACACTTTCAATGTAATAAAACAGTTTTTCGCAGCAGCGTCTTTCATTGATTTTTGATTGCCCTCCCTCGTGCTGTCCGACCCAATCGGCCAGCAGTTCAATCCCTTTCTTATTTTTGTCTCCGCAGTGTGAACTGCGTGGCACGAATCAAGCAGTCCTTCGTACTACATTTTCCCTTACCAATCATTGGTTCGGCGACAACAGAAGATCATTCATATCTTGTCTTTTATTGCCACTATCCAGACTGCAATTCTCTTGTCTTCAGTGTTTGCATGACTGACCGGAAAACACCACTAGTTTCCTTTCTTTTTCTCCTTAGGCCCTCTCCCTCCGCTAGGAATCGGACTCGATAATCTTAACAGATTTCACACTCTCATTACGATCATGTAAAAATTTGTGAAATTAAATGAAGCATCATATAGAGACAGTAATTAACTTCATTCGATTGAGGAGCAAACATACTGAAACAGGTGCATGGCTACTCAATAAAAGCGGAAATAAATATTCTGCCTTATAATATTCTAAGAAAACAATATATTTTTATAACTTCAACAGTGGTAGAAACACGGGAATGAGGGATTTGATAAAACAATAAATCGGTTTGAATTTAATTACAGTAATAGAAAGCATTTTTGCAAATTTGTTTAAAATAATTTGGAAATGTTTATTGGTTTTTAGGGAAAAAGAACGCATGACATTTAAATTAGGATCATTAAAAAGATAATTTTCTTCTCTTTAAGATGGTATATAAATCATCTTCCCACATTATATATTTCAGAAGTTTTTAGCGAAACACTGAGGAAAAACGCCGAAAATTGGCACAATTTTCATTATTAAATTAAATATCTTGGGAAGTAATTAGTTTTGAAAGTTGAAAAATTACAATTTATCTATAACGGGTTAAAAAGAATGGTATGCGAAAATTTCATGTTGAAACTGTTCATCATTTAGGAGGAATTCTTGAGACAGATAGACCAGTAAAACATATTTTTTAACGTAGGAATACGTTCCTCCCATTGGGGTCTCAGGAAGGAATTTGATTCACACGCCAAAACGCTTAAAACTTGGTATGGGAGATCCTCTATATCTCGGTAACTACATATGTTGAAAACATAACTAATGTCTTATTTTAGAGATAGAAGGCAACAACAGAAGTTACAAAAAAAATTGAAAATCGGAATTGTAGTTCAGCGACTATTGAGTCGCAAAGTTGGGCAAAAATACGCATGAACTGGTGACGCGGTCCTCTATATCTCGGTAACTATATATGTTAAAAACATAACTAATGTGTCATTTTAGAGATAAAGGGTAACAACAGAAGTTACAAAAAAAATTTTGAAATCGGAAAAGCGTCACGCGAGTAAAGTAGTCCTACGCCTTTAACATCAGCTGCTGTTTGAAAGACAGCTTCCCGTCATTTTTTCCCTAGGTCCTCTTCCGTCGATTGGAAACGGACTAAGTAATCTTGAACGACTTAATACATTCATAAGGACCATTTAAAAGCCTTTGAAAATTAAACAAAACATGTCATAAAGAGAGTGATTAAGTAATGTCAGCGTATTACTGAGCAACTATATTAAAAGAGGTAAATGCTGCAACATAAAACCGGAAGCAAAATGTCTGCCTTGGAGTTAAAAATGTCCAAAGGAAACAACATCTTCTTATATTAACTTTAACTCTGGCAAGTGCACATGAATGATGGATTTGAAGAACCGTTAAATTTGCTTGAATTTAGTTTTATAAGGATAGAAAGTAACGTTGGAAATTGCGTTAAAAATGAATTTTGAAACGTTAATTACATTTAGAGAAAAAAATTCTTTACCACAATGGAATTAATGTCATTAAAAGGATAATTATTTGCTCTTTAAGATGATGGGAAAATAATTTTTGTGTAATAAATATTTCAGAAATTATTGGAGGAAAAACGTCTAAAAATTAGGCTTAAAAACGGCTAATTTTCATAATTTAATTAAATATTTGAAGAAAGTTAAAAATAGCACAATTGATCTAGAAATGTGCCACGAAATGTCATGTGCAATTTTCATGACGCTACCGTTCACCGTTTAGGAGAAATTCTTATGACCGACAGATACATGTATTTTCTGCTTTAAAGAAAAAATTATATTTAATCAGTTTTCCTTACAAGTATAAATGATTGTGATTTTTGATTAATTTTTCTTCTTTACTGATATTTATATGAAGGTATTTTTGCCGGAAGGCTATTAATTGTAACTCAGTCTTGTTAGCGGTATTATGTTTGTTTTTTCTGTTTGAAAATTCTTTTGTTGTTTACTTATCTTGTTTGTCTTGTGGTTTCGGAAATTTAGGGCTATGAAAAGGCTTTGGTTAAGACTTAAGTTAAGCCTCTTACAGAGAAATTTCCCAATTTATTAGCCATTTCGAATTTAGTCTATGGCTCTTGAAAAAGTTGACTAGAATGGATTCCTTGTCTGTTTAATTCGATTCTATCAGAGTTTATTTCGTGTTTTTTACTTTCTTTGAATCATCATTGACTTCCTTTGTTTGTTGTATGCAGCGGCGTATTGCGCGCTACTTAAACATAGTTTAACAATGTATGTTTAAATTTGTTTTTAAATTCGATTTATTTACTAACTTAACTTATTTCATTACCTTTATGCAATGATTTTGTAAGATATTTTGAGCCATTTCCATTTATAATTTAAAAAATTGTAGAATTTAAATAAGCATCTACTGTTTTCATAGTTGTTGCTAAAACCTGATTAACTTTAAGATGTTTCATTTCTCAAGAAATCATAAATCATGCACAAATGTATTGCTTTTGCAGGCTTCTTCAACAGGTTCCTTTCCAGCAAAATATTCATCGTGATTTCTCGTCTGTCATACACGATATACCTTACTCACATGGTCATCTTGGAGGGATATTTTCTTGCAAAGAAGGATCTAATAGATCATTCCACGGGGGCATATGGCGGCGTTCTGACATTGGTTTGTATCGTCTTCTTCTTTCTCATATTATTTATAATAGAGGGTGGTGCAGAATAATAAAAAATGTTCATTTTAACAAGAAAAAATGTATTCATGGATAAACATTCGGGATAAAATAGCATTTAATGATTTCATGAACAGAAAATCGCATCTTTCAAATGATGTTCGTTTTCGTTTATGTAATGAAGTTTTGCGGAAAGTTTTCTAGTAGCTTTGTTTGGTTTTGTTTAGTTGCGTTTGCGTTCCGATTTAAACCAACACGAGGGCTATTTTGGGATGGACCTCATCATCTTGAGTCGCGGTCAGATGACGAGTTCGAAACCTGAGATGGCACCCCCTCTCAAAATTTCCGTACCACACTAGCTGAAGGACGTTTGACCCCTACGTTTGATTTAGCGTACAACGGTCCCAATGCATGACGGATCTTCAGTGGAATCGGGTTTCGAACCTGCAACCCTCCACCTCCGAGGCAGCAAAGTAGCTTGAATTTCGCAACTTTGCTACTGTAACAGTTTCAACATTTTCCGGGCACGCGGAGACCTAGTGATAAGGTCCCGGCTACGGAGCAAGAGAGCTGTAGGATCCAATCTGTATTTCACTGACGATCTGCTGGGTTTGTGGGCCTTGTGCGCGTGGGTCGAAAATCCTCCCGCTGGTGTTGTACGGAAGTTTGGAAAGGGAGGTGCCAGCTCATGTGTCGTCCTCGTCATCTGACCGCGGTTCAAAACTGTGAGGTCGTCCCAAAAAACCCAATGAGTTGCTTCAAAACGGGACATTAAAATAACTAAAAATTTTCCGGAGTACGTAACTTACGTGGATTGCCAGATGGTTTTGTCTGCATTTACGATTCTTTTACAACGAAAATTAACCCTACATAAGATTGTTTTATGGAACAAAACTGAGTCATTGCGGTGAATTTTCAAACTGCGACAATTTACTATTACTCTCAAAACAATTTTTAAGCCCTTCGCTTACATCAACATGTCTGACACGTGTGTCGAATTACAGAATATTTGCTATTTAAATCCGTCAAAAGTCAACGTAACAATTAATTTTAAATACAAAAATCACTTGGACCCGGTTAAACGTCTCAAGTATCCCTTACCATCTAAAATAGATTGACATAACAAAAAATATCCCAAATGGCTAGTGTCATCTAATTAAAACTTTAGATAAATTTGTTGGTTAAGCCGTTAACAAAAACACACTATTGTAATATTTGTATCTGCATGCCGTCTGATGAAATGCTTATAAATATATAATATGCACTCTACGGTGAAAACTGTTTACAAAACTACAATTTGAAATTAAGTTTTATTGTGAAATTAAATTTTATGGCAGTAAGTGCCGACGGTCATGAAACGAGGAGGGGGTGCATTTAGAAGAAAGGACCGCTCCATAATGCAAGACTCGCATTCTGGCAAGTAGTTTAACGTAGGGATTTGGGGGCATTTTTTCCTAATTGTGGGTTTCCAAAAATAGCAGCGTCTTACACAACGTAGCAATTTTTTAGTAAACTTTAATGGTTCAGATTTGCAGCAAGAGTTAAGATTCGTCACGTGTGCTGTTAACTGACGGAAAATTATCAAAGATATGGCCCAGAAGGTCGGGAGGCCTTATGCTGAAAATCCAATGGTCTTGGTCTAAGCTAATCTCTCAATATATATCAAAGGGTTTGTAAAGGGTTATCCAGAAAAATATGTGAATTAGGCTTTGAAAATTTACTATGAATCAGTTTAGTGTTAGCTTATGCTGAAATTCCTCCAGAAGTCTGGGCTGCTGCTATTACGAGTTTAGTATCTGCTTGGGTAAGATACGTTATTCGCATCAAAGAACTGACGTGAGTGAAGCGCTTAATAAGGCGGATTCGTACCATTTGTTCAAAGTAGTGGAACTTCAGAGTACTTAGTAGGAAGATAATTTTGGGGATAATTCGAGTCAGAATTTGTCTTTATTAAAGGGACACGCATGATCACTTCTCAGCACTTGGCGAAATAACTATTTTTGCGTAAAAATCTGAAATCTCCGAGGTGTTTGTGGGCTTTTGTTAGAATTTTAACTATTTTTGCGTAAAAAATGAAATAAAAAATTAATTTAGATAAAATCAATACCACGATATTTGTTGGGTTAGTTTTCTCAAGAAGTCTGAAATATCTGAGGTGTTTAAGAGCTTTTGTTGTAATTTTAACTATTTTTGCGTAAAAAATGAAATAAAAAATTAATGTAGATAAAATCAATACCAGGATATTTGTTGAGTTTGGTTTTTCAAGAAGTCTGAACTTCTGAGGCATTTGTGGACTTTGAATCCAAAGTGTGCGGACTTGGAGATGCAATATGAAATCATTTGAAAAGTGTGATTCTTATCTTTATTAGATCGACAGAAATAATGAAATGTGCGGAATATTCCGGATAGCAAAAAATTGGAGTTCATTCATTTGACGTCACAGCTACCTGATAGAAGATTTTGCGCAATCTGTCCAACATTTAATAAAATATCCACATCCTTTTCTTCCTCAAAATGCTTTCCGATATCATACTTTTGAGGTGCATTTGACATGTTTCAAGTGAGAATGAATTGAATTATTTGTACTTCCTTCTGTATCTAAATCCACTGCCCGACTCCGCTGTCAGCTTCGGTCCCAAAC
>BGPR01046225.1:0-12096 GCA_013235015.1 Araneus ventricosus | reverse complement strand
CTGTTGTACTTCGTTCGGTTACGTATTACTTTAGATCTGAAATTTCTGGAGGTCCTTGACACGTCCGATTCGTACAGAAATTCTTAAACAGGATAGTTTTTACAGTTTCCCAAAAAAATGTCAGATAAGTTGCTTGGCACCGTCTGAGAATCAATGTTGAAGATGGAGGGAATTTTACGACGTAAGACTTCTTTTTCTGCACATTTAGTTGGAGCCATCAGATTCTATTATTGCTTTTCTTCGACTGGAAAGGTTTCATTGAGAAAATAGTTTCTCTTTTTGTTGATAATTTGATCTAGAGATTTTTGGATAAGGTTGATTGTACCATACTCACCGTGAAAAAGATTATACATGCTAAGTACTATTATAATTTTTTAATGAAATTAGAATTGAAGGTATTAATGGGTTATAAATGGTAGCGAAATATTTAAATATGGAAACTCAAAATTTTGAAATTCGGATTCCTCCAATTCAATCAAGAGTATGACAAATGAATTTACAAAAAATTTGAGAATATTTAATTTAATATAGAATTTTATTCAGATTTATATATTTAATATAATGAGATGTTTTGGGATTTTCTTACTTTGATATTAGTTGCACTCAGTTAACGTATCGGACTGCTTTCAACCCTACCAGGTTTTATGATTTTTATTTGACTACAGATTTTGAAAAAATTTCTGCATTTTAGCACTTACTTAAAGCTGCTATTTTTAAACCTTTTTCTTATTTTTCTCCTTTTAATCTTGCATATGTGGCTTAATTAAATATTACAATTATTATTATAGAATCTCTTGAGTTCGCCTTTTCTCAAAATCACAACCAGCTCTCGCATTGAATAAGAACTAAATAAAATTAAACGATTCGTTCATAATTAAATTCTGAAAATATTAAAATATCAGGAACATACTATTGCACAAAATTTCAGAACTTTAGCACATCCATCAGGAAGTGAGTGAAAAATACGTAACAAAATTCTATCCATACAAACGTAAAACAAGCCGCGCAAAATAAAGCGTGAAAAAGAATAATTCGTTACAAAAATTCTTTTCTATTCTCTTCTAATCAGAACTGTTCTTTCAATGATTTTCTATACAGAACTGTTCTTTAACATATCATGCTCATTTAGTAAAAATTCAAACTTTTATTTCATTGCATCTTTTTTGATGATATCATTTTATCCTTTTTCCCCGGAACATTGTCAAGTAGCTGATTGATATAGAAAAGATATTCTATGTGGAAAATAATCGTTGTGTAGTCGCTTTTGTAACGTTAACCATAACTGTCTGTGACTGACATCAGAGACAGCGCCCTCTGAAGCTTTGAAGTTCAGTCGGGGTCAGGGTTGCCATGTTGGCCTTCTTAAGGCCAAATTATGGAAATTTGAGGAATTTTCTTTGGCCTTAGATTCATTTTTGGCCTTTTTTGGCTTTATTTTCGGTAACGACTTTTAAAGCAATTTTTAATGACTTATTTACTTAAATTAATTAATTCTAATTGATTATTAAATATTTTTTAATAAATTTTTGATATTACACTTTTCAAATTATATATAGTGAGCTGTCGAACGAAATAGCTCTTGAATAGAACAAGGATGTTTTAATTTTTTTTCACTTATATTTTAGTTTGCACATATCTCGATCAAGTGAGATTTGTTTTCATGAAGGATAGCCTTTTTTCTTATAACAAAAGAGGTCTTCAATCAGTTTGTCAAATTTGGGCTCTTTTGGCCTTATTTTTTAAGAAGGTTTGATCTTATTTTGCTATTTTGATCTGGCAACCCTGGTCGGGGCTAAGCGATGGAACGCGATATATCAAATGGACAATTCTCTTTTATTAATGTTTGCTCCATTTTGAAATTATTTGTGTTAACTGCCTGTGTGTAACGTAAATCTAAATAAATAATTCTTGCATTTACTTGGACTGTTTACTAAAGCCATAAATGACCCACACAGTTGTATTTTAACCCTTTATATCCGACGGTACTTAAAAGTCCCACTTTAATCAAGCTTATATCTTTGGAATATGACCTTTTCTCCTTGACGGAATTCACAAAAACACGATGAATGTAGTTCAAACAGCAAGCAGTAGATAGCAGCTGAAGGCAGGAATTAAAAAACTTAATTAATACTTTAATTAATTAAGTTATTTTAATTAATTAAAAAGTTTTTTTTCTCTTTCCTGGGGTTATTCTGCCTTATAACTTATCTAACGGTTCAAAAATAAAACTGCAAATTTGCTGGTAAATTAATTCGGTAAATAAAGAGTTAAAATGAATGTTCCTAAATGGAGTAATTGACTAGTCTGTATTACAGTGACCTCTCACTCAAACGCGCTCTCTTTTATGCGCGTTTTTCACTTATGCGCGTTTTTTTCGCGGTCTCGGCCAGGGTTATAAGAAAACAATGATAACTCTTATTCATTTATTCGCCGCACTAAAAAGCACCTTTCACTTATGCGCGTCGCAAAAATTTTCTTAGTTCAAAAAGTTTTTTTTTTCAGCAGAACAAAAACCCTTTTTGTTCTGCTTCTAGAATGCATTCCCTCGCCCTTACCCTATTGTTCAGATTCCAGGAACACGTTCCTTTAACTTATACACAGGGGAGAACGTGGGAGTTCTTGTGATTGACGTCAGTAAAAGTCACATTTATACAGCAGCCACTTAGAGAGGTTAGTACGGTACCGTAGTATGTGGCATTGATCGCTAACGAAAGAAGCATCTTTGGAGTTTTGGTTAGATGGTTACGCTTTAAAATGGCGAAAAGAACGAAATTGTCGCATTCGTTTAAAATGGATGTTATTAAAAAATTCGAAGAAAATACTTGCACCTCGAAAAAAGCTATAGGGAGCATTCTAATGTTCCAGAATCGACACTGAGAGATTTTAAAAAACCTGGATCATTTCCATTTTCTTTGTGTTCTTAAAAATAATTAACGGAAGTTATACACGAATTTGCATTTTTAAACTAATCTTATTTACATTTTTCAGTAATATATACATAGTATTACACTGCAAAAAATATCCGTTTTTTTCCCGGACTTTTTCCGTATATTTGACGGTTTAAAGCTGTTTTGTTGACAAAATGGTTTTTCACCGTTTTCCGCTCCAGCCATAAACGGTTTAAAACCGTCAGTTCAAATTCTATTTTTCGTCATACGGTATTGTTTTCCGTACGATAACTTTCCCTTTTCTTAAATGTAATTTTATTGCATTCATTTCATGTTTTTAATAGGGTTCCATCTCCGCTATTGTTTACACATGTTGCAGTAACCTGTTGTCACTCATGAAAGCTAACCTTAAAACACGTGTTCTGGCAATAGTTGATATTTACACCACTAAGTGGCGCCACTAGAGCTATAGGGACTTTAAAACTCAAATAGATTATTTTTACTTCATTTAATGAAGTCTCCGGTGGTCTAGTGGTTAGAGCGACTGCATTTTATTTCTATGAACGCGGTTTCGATCCCCGGCTCGGAGGTGTTAGAAGTTTTGTCACCATCTTGCATCGAAATCGTCCAAGTAAGTTCAATTAAGAATTATATTAATTAAACTAATTGAAATTAATAATTAAGCCTTGATTAATTAATATTCCTAATTGATAATACATATCAGCACATTTCAACTCGAACAGAAGGAGAAAAACAACTCAACTCAGTCGATGACGTCACTTACTTCGATGACTTAATTTTTACGGAGAAAACTTAATTTCATACGGTAAAAAACCGTTGTGACTACGGATTTACTTCATAACTTTTACGGGAAAAACTTGTTCCTGTATGGTAAAAAACCGTTGTGCCTACGGATTTACTTCGTAATTTTTACGGTTTTGCACAACCAACCCAGCTGCCAGTTTAAAACCGTAAATTTTACGGGATTTTTTTTACAGTGTAATTAAAAATAGATGTACACTGTATTGATGTTTCACTTTTAAGCTCCCTTTTGTGATTTTTCACTTATGCGCGTTTTTTCCGCTTTCCCCTGCGTCCGCGCATAAGTGAGAGATTACTGTATATCAATATATTCTGCAATGTTTGTAGGAGTTTTACATAAGGCTATTTTATTTATAGATAAAAAAACTTCATAAGATAAGGCACAAAACCACCAAAT
The DNA here is from genome assembly GCA_013235015.1 of Araneus ventricosus. Classification (NCBI taxonomy): domain Eukaryota; kingdom Metazoa; phylum Arthropoda; class Arachnida; order Araneae; family Araneidae; genus Araneus; species Araneus ventricosus. The sequence continues at coordinate 7,989 of BGPR01046225.1, read as the reverse complement.
CACTTCAAAAAATCCTTACATAAAATAAATTGTCCAACATTTTTCATTATATAAGCTTTGTTCAAGAAGAAGTTATTTACTCAAAAGTGTGTCACATATCGCAATCGCGCATTAACCACCTACCTATAGGAAATTTGAATTATATAAGTCGCACAATCTCTTTCTGTCTTATCTCTTTACCCTTTCTCTTGCTCTTGAATTCTTAGATAAGAGTTCAAGCAAGTGGGAAAAGCAGAATTTGAACGACTGAACATTTTAATGCACAGTGATAGAAAAGTAATTTTAATGAAAAAGTAGTATAATTTTTCAGTTTATTTATCTAACAATGATTAAGATTTTAATTAATACACTTTAAAGTAGAAAAATAGTACAAAGCATAAAAAATTGTCATCGGTCCACTTAAGGTAACTGGTTTCCCAAACTGAACCACTAATTACGCGCAATCAAAACAAAAGTATGTTTTGAATCTCAAATTCATACCAGCACACAATGTACGAACCCAAGTATGACATTTTATGCACTGTATCAGTTCTTCTCCCTTTGTTTCCTCACATTTAGCGCAAAACCACGTAGTCTTAAAGCCATATCACAGGAGCAGAAATTTGCCAACCCAACCCTCAACTCAACCGTACGTTCAACTCAAAAGTTTAATCTGCCGTCTGATGTGGAAGTTGGGGTTGAGGAAAATACACTCAACCCTGTCGATATCTCGCGACAGAGTTGACCCAACCTTGTATCTGAACCAATCAGATGAATTGTTGACCGCTTTCGTCATAACACACGACGTCATACTCAAAGATGGCGGCTCCCATGAAGTGGGCGTTCCCCAGCTGATATGCATTGCCTCATATTTCTGGCCATCCTCTTTATTAACCTTCCAGCGGGCGCGCGTTTTCAAAAGATACTTGCATTGTGCATCTTATTACATACTTATATCGTTCTTTTATAAATTTAAGTGCAATTTTTATTTATAAAATCTTTGTTTACTATTAAATTAATAAATAAAGATAACATAAATAAAAGTTGTATTTATTTTTGTGAAACAGCACGATATATTTATGTAATACGATGCACGATATGTCGTAAAATTTGTGCAGGCGCGCCCGCTGGAAGCTTAATAACGTGTATAGAATCAAAATAAGCGACAACAACAAACAACCACGAATAAGATTTTCGCCAAATATAAGGATAGAGTTATATTTCTGACGATCGGAAAATAAAAACTGCTACCAACTCCTTACCCAACGCTGGCAACCCTAGTTCGGTTGAAATTGGGATCAGAGTTGGAGATAAGCGGGGTTTACACGCGGACAGTAAAACCGACAATAAGAGGTGACGCATGCGTAGAATCATAAAAGTTTTAACCGGGCCACGGCAAGTCTCTGTCCTCTGTGCGCTTTTTAGTAGCTGATCCTTTTGAGCCAACATTTGATGTTTTTAAGAGGAGTTGGGAACCCTAAGTTCGAAAATGTTAAATTGGCCACTTCGATGTACCTTTTCTCAAAATCCGTTATAGATTCATGTTTAAAATTTTTTATACCAAGTAAAGTACATTTTTCTCATTATACTAAAAGGATTTTTCTTAAAAAAATCAAAAAATTATTTTTTACAAATTTTTTTGTGTCAAAACAAAAAATGTTAAATTGGCTACTTCGATGCACCTTTTCTCAAAATCTGTTACAGATACATGTTTGAAATTTTTTATAGAGGTAAAGTCTCATTACACTGAAATGAGCTTTTGGTTAATTTTCAATTTTTTATAAATTAAAAAAATATTTAATTAGACATAGTGAAATTTTACCCTATTTTGACACAAAAAAAATTGTAAAAAATAAAGTCTTGATTTTTTTTTAAAAAAACCTCATTTCAGTATAATGAAAAATATGTACTTTACTTTTATAAAAAGTTTCAAACGTTTATCTATAACATGTTTTGAGAAAAGGTACCTCGAAATGGCCAATTTCACATTTTTTGTTTTGACACAAAAAAATTTGTAAAAAAATAAATTTCTGAATTTTTTTAAAAAATCATTTCAGTATGATGCGAAAGATATACTTTATTTGTATAAAAAAATTTCAAACATGAATCTATAACAGATTTTGAGAAAAGGTTCATGGAAGTAACAGGGTTAGGGTTAACGGACTTAGGCTTCCAACTCCCCTTAACATCCTATGTTTTATTTTTGCTTTGTTTTATTCCACTTCCAATTTGTGAGGACCAGTAGTGATTATAACAGCTTTCTGGGCTATTTCTCTAGTTCAGGACAATAATCCTATTGATTCGAACAGTCCAATTTGTGCAACTCTTTGAGGTCCAATCTAGGCAACTTTTGGATAGCAACAACAACAAAAAAAAACACACACACCATATCTTATTATTATTTTTATTAAATTATTATAGTAAATTGCAGTCAAATAAATTTCCTATCTCAGGATATAGTAACATTTTTTGCTACTCACTTTAAAACAGTGTAAAACCTATTAGTCCTTTTTTACAAAAATATTCAATTTATGATTATAAAAAGGAAAACACTTGCTCTCTAACTGCAACCACGTACCATTTTCTGTAAAAAATTTAAAAAAAAGATTCCTTAAACCGCATTTACATCGTTATGTTGCCTGTTTTACTATCTAAATATTTAAGAGAATTGAAGTTACTATGATGACCCAATCTAGGCAACTCGACCGTCCTAATCGGCAGGTCGACGAGTCAAGCTTCATGCGAATATTTAAGAGAATTGAAGTTACGATGCTGACCCAATCTAGGCAACTCCTGGGTCCTAATCGCCAGGTCGAGGAGTCAAGCTTCATGCGGATGCCCTACAGTGAGGTTTAACCCTTAAAAGCCCGATTTTTGAAAGATTGATCTTGAAATGTTTTTTGATTTTCATTTCTTGAACAAAACATGGGGAAAATACTTTAAAAAAATCATGTTTTGTTTTAAGTATGGTTTATGGCTGAAAAATAGTATGTTCTAACTGAAAATACTGGGCTTTATTTCAGAAAAGTATTTCCTTGATAAAATCCTATAATGTCAAACACAGACGAATTTTAATAAATAATAATGCGGATAAGGAATTTCCTTCAACATTGTAGAATAAAATAGGATATTCTCAAACGTACAAATAAAGCAAAAAAGATGCAGCCTCAAGTGAAAAATATCAATTTATTTATATATATATATTTAGCAGACTCAGGCTGCCATCTCTATATGTTATAAATTGATTTAATAAAAATTTTTAACCGACATATCCTGCTAGCTCCCAGGAAATGAAATGGACTGTTAAAATAAAGCTGGGCCATAGTTAAATTAAATTAAATTTATTTTTCTCACATTTTCCACATAAAATAATTCTGGATTAACTACGATTACATAAACTGACAAGTTACATTATTCAACTCGTTACGCATGGCGAGATTTCTCCGACCGGTCCCAGTGAGAAGGAAAAAAGCGATCCTTCTCGCACGAACAGTCAAGAGACTCTGTCCATCCTCCTTCTGATAGCGAAAAGTCCTTGCAGTGCCATCTCTTGGTAGAAGGGTGAGTTAAAGTCTATCGTGGCGCCATCTCTTGGTAAGAGGGCGAGATAAAATGTAATTGTCACAAATTTCATTATGTATTCTATTGGCAACAACAGGCATTAGAGCTTCAGTCTTATTCTCAAGATTTTAAGACAAAATTGGATATGTTGCTTAAAGGCAACTCTGGGCCTTTAAGGGTTAATCTACTTTACTAGCCAACAACATCTTTCTGGGAACTTCTACTTCAAAAGTTAGGCATCAGCGGTTGCGGGCCGTATTGCCCAAGTTCTCTGGCTACAAGTTCGTCCCTCGTCGTCTATACTCTGGCGATTCCTGGCATGAAGGCAGACGATAATATTAGAATTTGAACCCCGACTCAGTTGTAATGGTGTGCACTTTGTTTCGCGGAAAGTTCATTCTGTAGAGCAGCATATTATTTCACAAAACCACCATAATTTAAAAATAATAATTGAAAAGTAGCTTTTCAGTGACACCAATACAATTTCTTCTAAACTTAGTAAATTTTTACATATGTTTTTGGGTTCTTGAAGAATATCAGCATAGGTTATTACATTCTTGATTACTCTCGACTGCTCTTGCTCTGCAACAAGATATCTTCTTTTGCTCTCGAGTTCTTCTTTGAGAATAGAAATTTTCCCATTCAGATGCGAAATACTCATTGCTTGGGACGTAATGATTCCAAGCAGGTTGTTAAGTTCTTTTCTAACTTTTTTCTTCTGGCTGCCATTCAGAGTGTCAGTTTTGTCCACAATTTCAAGGATAGTTGCGATCCCCTTTTTTGATAATTCCTCGTTTAGTACAGGCGTATTCACAATCTTTACAGTCTCCTTATAAGGAGACTGTAAAAAAGATTGTGAATCCTTACCATACTATAGGACTGTCAGTAATACGATCATCTGTGTCTCCCGCCATGACTTCTTCCCCCTAGAAGAGCAGTCAACTCTTGTGTGTCCGTAAGGACAGGTCAAATTACTAGTTATATTTACATATGTTTTTAAATATATTTTAGAATAAAATTTTTCGTTGTTTCAGTTACTGGATTTATACTAACGCGTGTTGAGACGTTATTAAATGCATTTTTTATGTGTTATCGTTGCTATATTAATTAAGACAAAATTAATTAATGTGCATAAATTAAGACTAGATTTTTGAAAATTATATAAAGACAGACGATCCAAGCCTTCGATGAAACAGAGGTACGAATCTTCTTTATTTTTTTCCTATATTTTGCGACGTGCATTTGCGAATCTTTTACAACTTTAAAACCTACTAAAAATTTGAAAATTTTCATTTGTTCCTTAACTATATCTTTTTCACAGCCTAAAAGCTAAGTTAAATATTCAATTTTGAAATCCAAAGCCACGTAAAAGTTCTCGCTGTTTAATAAGAAACTAGCACTGAATGTCTTAACAAATGGTTACGAAGAATACCCTGCATATAAAATGTTAATCAACTCGAAAAATGATTGAGTGTGGATTAAATTAGTGTAAGCGATGTACAACTAAACAAATAACTACAATTATTATTAATTGGATTGCTTATTAACTTGACATGGATTATTTAATTTTAGTTTTATATTTAAATTTTTTAAATGTTCTGCTTTAATTATAGAAAAATAATAAATAAAAATACGAAATAAAATAAGCCATTTTATCTATAAGCCATAAATAATTACTTATTTAATAATACGATTTATAAAATAATATAGAAGTGACAACAACTTGAAAACTGTACTGTTCATAGTTATCTAGGATTTTATTAAAGATCTCCATAAACTTGTAATTTTTATTTTCGAAGTGAAAGAAAAGAAAGACACTATAAAAAGCGAGAAATCAGCAAAGCGTTTTATCTTCTGGAACTAAAATGTTACATAATACAGAGATAATAGAAAAACTTATCAATTCATGGGAAGATTGATGCGTGGACGAGGTTACTTCCAGATATTTGTTATGTTGGCAAACAGAATAATAGAACAATCCATTCTTCCTCTAACCAGATAAACGCACTACATTTAGTTTTAATATGCTTCTTCTATTTATTCAAAGTGTATGACCACATTTCGTGATAAGAATGTAAATCAAAGCGTCATAAAACTAGTTCCAAAATCAATTAAGTATCGTGTATTTGTCATGAAAACTGTAAAAAAAATTAGGAATGAAACTGAAAGTTCTAAAATGAGTGAATGTCTATTGTCGTCTCAGAGATGCTGAGTAAGTAAAAAGATTTCTGCAAAATTTAGTAGAAAAAAGGAAAAAAATTTTTTTGGGAGGTAAAACATATTTACTTTTACTTTCTCGTATACGAAGTATACAAAGAGAAATATTGTAATCGTCAAAAAATTCATCGAACTGAGATTTTGACGAATCTCACACTTTAGACCTCACCTGATTCAGAAAAGAAACCCAATTTTTGGAATTATGTCTGTCTGTGTGTGTGTCTGTGTGTTTCTGTATATGTGTGTCTGTGTATGTGTGTCTGTGAACTTTACGATAACTCGAAAACTATTAGAATACGGGGATGTTGAGTATGTGGTCTTTAAACATAATTTGTAGGTTTCCTGGAAATTTTTGGATAAAATCAAAGTCACGCAGGAGTCTGTCTGTTCACTTGATAGTTCGGGGTCATGCAGACACTATAACTCAAAACTTGAAAAGCCAGATGGATAAAATTTATACACAGTTTTATCTAAATGTAATGTAGGTCCGTACTCACTTTTGAGGCCAAATCAATCCAAAGGTTGATTGTCTGTCGAGTCGTATAATCGCATACTTGTTCAGTTTTTAAACTAACTCCCCTGCGCATTGCTCTACTATTAGCAATGCCTGTGTGCAAAGGAAGGGACGCTCCGAAACTTGGCAGTTTGCCAAAAGTAAATTCTGGGTGATTTGTAAGGAGAGAAGCAAACATTTAGGGAGTCTCGCCAGGTCTGTTGCGCAAAGAATGAGCAGGAGAGGATTTAATTTGTTTGATCCTTCCAAACTACGCGTGTGGTTTCAACTTTGGTTTTACTTGCGACGGAAGTTTGTTGACGTCTTTATTATTCTAGTTTCTCTACATGTGTTAGAATTCACTAGGAGTATACGAGAAAGTTTAGGGGAGACCACTCCCGCTGGTTATTATTCTGAAAATAAACGTAATTTGAAAAAAAAGCCCAGCTCTCACAGTTACAGTTATAGCGAAAAAATTTCGAAATTTTCAAATATTAAGCGCGAAAAATGACGGCACTAGGTAGAGATAAAAAAAAAAGTGAAAACAACCGATAAAAGACAGAGAAGCAGTAGTAAAGTTCTACTTTTCCCACTTTTTTGTCTCTACCTAGCACCGTAATTTTTCGCTCTAAAAGTACCGTTCCAACTCCATTTTAAGTTTTTCAATGTGAGGATCATGTTTCCGTGAAAAAAAAGTGGGTGTTGCTATTTTTTCAAGGAAACATGATCTTAAGGGGACATACGACTGTTAAACGTCGAAAATTTTCGATTTTATGAAAAAACAAAAATATTATTCTCCTGTCTTTTCTGAACAATTTAAAACAATCCGCGTTAAAAAAATCCCATAATTATGAAAGTTATGAAGGAAAATGTATCAGCTGTTGTTCAACGTAAACATTGAATATGGCCATATCTTTAAAGCGCTATATCTCAAAATGTGTTTTTTTTATATGGCACGCACGATATCTCAAGAACTAAGGAATATTTTTACATAAAATTTTTACTGAATATGTACTATGTTCTACAAATTGAACCACATTTTTGTAAATATTTCTCCAAAGAAGTTTTCTTTGGGGGTTAGAAAGGTAGAAATTTTAACAATTTTTAACATTTTTATTTTAAATTGGTATATAAAATAGAAATGAAATTTAAATGTTAATAAATTGATGATCAGTTTCTTAAACAGACTGTTTGGATAACTTAGATGCCCAAAATATTGTGTTTAGGCAAATATTTTATCCGTAATCATGCGCGCAAGGTGACTATCTCATTTTTCTCTAAAAATAATACCTATATTTATTACTCTCTCGCAAAAAAGCATACCAATCTAAAGGTAATCTATAAGAGAAAGAACAGATATTTTCTTGGGAAAAAAGTGAGTTTGTGAATTGCATTGTTTCAGAGATATAATGTATCGAATTTGACAGTTTCTCCGCATTTTTCGAGGTTTGAGAGTCGTGTGTCCCCTTAAACACCATGAAATAAAATCCTTCATTGTATTTACAGAGTTTTTCCAACTGGAAGCATATACATTTCTCTAACGGGTTAGAAATTAACTATAAGGCCACGATTAGAGTGGATACCCTGTATATTAAAATAAATTCTGATGTTTTTTAAATTGTAAAGTTGCTTTTTCTCTTGTTTTTAATGTAGGGCAACGACTACACCTTGCAGCGTTCTCCATCCTTCGATCCAGCGAATCGAATCACACTCTCGTGGCACAACATCAATGTCTACGT
>BGPR01046224.1:188-12096 GCA_013235015.1 Araneus ventricosus | reverse complement strand
TCTTCGTTTTTGACATCCGAATGATTCAGAGCTTTTAGTCTAGGAGATGATTTCACAGTTTTCCTGCTTTTCCGACGAGAATTTATTGGACTATCTTTCCTAATGGCCCCTGAATTCTTAGATTCCTCATCGGAAGAATTTGTCTTGGAAGCATCGATAATGCTGAATGGTGGCTGGAAGACACAAAAGCGTCGCTGTCTATTCTCACTCATCCCTGAAACTGGAGGGACAATGGCTGTAATCTTTCTGTAGAGTTTGTCTTCAACCGAAGCTGTATTCACTGCACAAATATCAGGTGGAGAATCAAGCATTATGCCACTGCTCCCATGCGATTCATCATCCGAAGATTCATCAGCAGAGTATGATAACTTTGGTGAATGAGGGTCAAAAACTATACCACTATCCATACGATCAGCGGATAGAACCAGTGCCTTTCCTATGCTATTACTGCCAGGAGTATCTGGAAGAATAATACTTGAATTTTCTGTTATCTCACCGGTCTCAGGATCGACATGTTTCATTTTCTCCGGAACAATCATTAAGGACTTGAGTTCAGTTTTATTTTCAGATACTGCAGAAATGGATTTAGCTTCATCATTGTGTTCCAAATTACGTTTCGGAGAAAGATCCAGCGGACTTTCATCGCAAACACTTTCTGCTCCAGTTTCTTTCATTTCTTTAGTTTTATCTAATATTTGTTCCTCCTTTGTATCTATTGGATGCATATGGATCTCCCCGCTTTCAGGGTCCTTTTCAATGACGTCTTGAGACTGGATATCAACTTTCGTATTTGTAGAAAAAACTTGCGAGGTTTCTTCAATTTTGGATAGGGATTTCTTACTGCCATCTGCCGCTTTAGTAACGTCGCTTACCCAAATCTTATCACCGAGAAATATAGGGGAAACTGCGGCATTTGAATCAGCTATAGAAGCTCCCTCAAAATTTTTGATTGAACTGGGAACGGTGTCTATAGACAAACCAGATGGTAAATCCGTTAACTCATTATCATTAATGCACAACCTTTCTAATCTTGGGACCATATCATGTACTTCATCATCACAAGTTTCCATATAATCTTCATTATTCTCGTCGAATAGCAAGGAAGCGATAGGTTCATCTTCATCCATAGAATTAGAGCTCATTATGAAACTGAAAAATATTAAAAGCTTCAAAATTGACACCTTAAGTGACCCAACAATTCAAAAGAGCAGAAGCTCATGTTATCACATTTATACTAAATAAGTTGAGATGTTTGCTTGCTTTTTGTCTCGTAATGAGCATCGATTTTGATGAGCAGATAGAAATAAATGGCATATCAACAATTAAAAAATTAGATGCTCTAGCTATGGATTAAATTTAACGTAACAGCTCAAAAACATATTGCTCTTTCTAGCCAATGTTTTTCTCACATAATCTAAAGAGCTTGAGAGCATCTTAGAATTCTTTTTACCAAATTGATTTCACATGTCACTGAGCTGAATATTCGAATAGTATTCGTCCATCTGTAATTTAAATTTTGAATTTAATTTGTAAGTATACATGGGTATTCAGGATACAACTTTCATAAAATTCAATATTACTGCTCGAAGATTCAAGTTTAAAAAGATATCAGTTTGTGCAAGAACCCTCATCATTTAGCTTCTCTTAGGGGTCTATTCTGATACTCCCGGTTGGGTTGGGAGACATCACTTTTCCCGTTGTTAACGTGCGTAAAAAGTGACGTCTCCCAACCCAACCGGGGGTAACAGAATAGACCCGTTATAGTATACCGAAATTCACCAAATTGCAATGCCGATATCTTTCTGAATACTAATGGTATTGAACTGGAATTTTTATATAAGTTACCCTATATATCTGACTCTTAGGGGTCTATTCGGGTACCCCCGGTTGGGTTGGGTTCCGCACATTAGCAACGCAACCCAACCCAACCAGGAGTACCAGAACAGACCTCTTCATTCATGAAAGAAAAATTACGCTACATTTCGCACATGCACACTAAAATATTATTTACTAAAAATACTCATATTTTCTTTAGTATTCAAAGTATTTACTTCAAGTTTCAACGCTATGCTTCCCAAACATATTGTTAAGCATTCTGCAAGTTTCATACAATTTGGTTTAAACCTCTGCAAGTTATAAGCAAAACACACGCGGAGAAATTTTAGATTTTTTAAAGAAACTATTATATCTTCCCAAATATTTGTGCAATATTTACGAAAATGTCTGTAAATATTATGCACATCAAACATAACCAATCATGAAAGTTTCATCTCGTTATCGGCTTTATTTTAAACGGACGATTCGTAATTCTTTTTGCATTCATCACTTTTTGGTCGGTCCCTTAAATAATCTGGCGATCGAATCTTCACTGTAAAATACGAGTATAAGTGTAATATTTACATGTACGAAATTCTAAAAAATCTATTCAGATCTTCGGGAGGCATTGGGAAAATATACAAATTTTAAAGTGTCATTATATTGGGAACCCACTGTGCGTAATAATTTCCCTATGTGACTTCCTTTGGGCACGCGTGTAGCCATCTATGCGGTAATCCATTTTCCGCCATACTTTGTGAGGCTTGTTTGCAACCATTGATACTCGTTCAATAACCGCATGCATATTTTGCATCTGCTTAACTAAATCTTCTGAAATTACTTCTTTTGTAGTCGTTTTATCGGGATATATCGCAGGCTGTCTTAACGCCCCCTTTTCTCTCAATGGTGAACAAAGTGATGGTACTCATAGAAAATGCTTTGCATGGTATTGAAGTGGACCACCGAATGGATGTTTCTCCTGTGGAAAAGAAATCTCACATAAGAATTCTAACGTAAAGACTAAGCTTCCTTTTGTAATTCTACTCAAAATTTTTTCTTCCTGTTGTTTATAAGAAAGTTATAGCCAGGTGTAATCGATGCAATTGTTTTTAATTACCCTGTATTCCATAATAGAGAATAGCATATTATATACAAGAATTTAAATCCTCACATTAACAATCATTCGACCATTAAAGTAGTCAGCAAATAGCATAGTCATCTACTTATTTCCTTTTTTATTCACCATCCATGGTTAATTCATAATCAGCGGTTAAAAGGGAATTTACACAAACAAGCGAATGCTGACCGAAATGATCGGCTGGATGTATACCCTAAACTGGCGATTTGGCGAGAAACTCGTTTGGCTCGAAGGCTGAGGTTAATTTTAAAAATCGCCAACAACAAAGAAATTGAGATACCATGCCAAAATAGCAATCCGCTAGGGTATACATTTGGCGATGCATTTCGGTCAGCTTTCGCATTGTTATAGCAGAACCATCATTTAACCGCTGATCTTGGTTTAACCATGGATGGTGAATAAGGCCGATAGTCTATCCAATTAGAAGTACCCAACACAAAGAATAGATGGATACAAGAGCAAATACAAAACCACATGAAATATCTTGAAGCCGTCGAAAATTGAACACATTAATGGAACCGCAACCACACGAATGGATGTTATGCTACTTACTAACTTTTGATCCTTTTCTCCCTTCATTTCTTTGACTAACGTACTCTTTTAAGGTTTTATTATGGATAATGAGCGACATAGGATATGGGGAAAAATCCTTAATCAAACTCATTTAGAAATTCGCATAAACACATGACTGGCGAATATTAACCATAAGCCTCTTTAAACATCAATCTAAACAAATGCAAGAGCATATTCGACTTCATTCGCTAGTTCGCTATATTGCATGCATTCTTAATTCTATTGTCCCACTAATGGCCTTGCACCCTTTCGGGTAGCCATGTCGTGCGCATTTCTCATAGATTCTTCGTACAGAGAATTCTCTCTTAATTCACAAAATAACGATACCTTGAGGTATAAAACTGGATTAAAATATAAATATAAATCCAGATCAGGTAATGAAGAGTGGGTGCAAACTCGAGTGACTGACGGCAATTCTGCTCCTTTCACACACTTGATAACAAAATTATTCAACATGCAGACAAAGAAAGTTACGTGAAAGGAAGCAGAGAAAGGATTTCACCAAAATTTGAGAGTAATATTCATCTATGTCAGCCCATGTTACGGAACTTCATTTCGTACATAGCGAAAGCAACTTCGCTTTTTTAAAACTTCGACAACAATCCCAGACATTCGAAGTCTTACGTCTCCCACTTAAAAGTATTTAACTGTTATGCGATGTTTACGACAAATTTAAAGCGTTGCTTAATTTTATCAAAACAAAAGCACGTACATGTGTTAAAACATTAAATGATTTGTAAGATTTTCAAACTTTAGTTAGTTTGTGGTCATGAGATCAAAAGACGTGACCAGAGAATTTTGTACGCTATAATTTTTATAGACATCACAAAACTAAACATGCAAGCGATAAAACGTGTACTGAGTAATCCAGAAAAAATCTCAACCGACATGGGCAATATTCCTTTGTTTCCGGATAAGAGAGGTTATACCGTACAAGTTACGAGACGGTTTTTAGATTTAATCCACTCCCTGGCTATTAAGATCAGTTTGGACTCGCAAAGAGGGAATTTTGATATTTATTCAACTTATACTTCCAATCTTTAGCTATCCATTGACTAAATTAAAGTGAAAAAAATCTAGAATTCTAAATGTCCGGCACAAATGCAAGACAGTTTGCTCAAATTTCGTACTTTAGCAATAGGCGACCGAGTAACAGCTGCATCAAGAGATCAGGTTGGATTAACCAATAGTATCCCAATATTCCAGAACGTTTACGAAATTATTCGTCAATCGCAATATTTTAGAAATATTGGAACATAGCCCAGCTAAAAAAAATATGCAGAAAATCTGCAGAAAATTCTTTTTTTTGAAGATTTCTTGAAGATTTCTGCAGATTTTTTGAAGAGAGAAAAAATCTGCATTTTTTCTTCAAATTAATCTGCAGAAAATTCTTATATTTTTCTCTAAATATTCTGCAGATTTTTTGGAGACAAAAAAAAATTGCATTTTTTTTCTTCTAATTAATTTGCAGAAAATCTGCAGAAAATTCTTATTTCATTTTTCTCTAAATATTCTGCAGATTTTTTGGAAAAAATGCATTAATGCATAAAAAATGCATAATTAAATTGAAGAAAAATGCAGATTTTTTCTTCAATTTAATCTGCATAAAATCTTCAAAAAAATTCTTTTTATTTTTTTCTCTAAATATCCTGTAGATTTTATAAGACTTTGCATTTTGTCTTTAATTCAATTTGCAGTTATTTAGCATATTTTCGCAAAATCATTAAACTCGACCAATATCTGTTGATTTTTTGAAGATTTAACTGCATTTTCATAATATCTGCATTTCTATAAATACATATTTTGCACCATATTCTCTAATATTGCAACTCTATTTTCCAATGGATATAAAACAAAATTAGAATGTAATTATCATTATTGTTTAATTCTACAGCAGACAGGAGTTTCAAAAAATTTCCCAATGGAAAAATGTCTTAGGACTAAATTTTTTAAATATGCCACTGAAAAAATGAATTCTAAATTAATCTTTGAAATAAATATTTGAAGTTTTACCATTTTAAACTTTTACCCCATAACTGAATTAATTTCCAATTAGTTTTCCAACTGTCTTTCTGACTAGCTATTTTCCTCGAAAAAGAAAGGAAAAGTGGAACTTTCGCCCTTTGGATGGAGAGAAGGCTTCCCAGAAATATAGAAGGTGAAAATGAATTTATTGAAACTGAGAATCTAAATTATTGAACAAAAATATTACTAATCTCATCTGTTACACATCTCTACGACTTTTGAAACAAATATTCTGACCTTGGTTTATTTTTACGCCACTAGATGGCGCCACGAGAGCCATGGTGACGCTATAACTTAAATGGATTAATTTATCCCACCTCGCGTATGCCGACGTGGCCTTGTGGTTAGGGCAACTGCCTGTAGCGCGCTTGCTTTATAGGATCGCGGGCTCAAATCCCAGACAAGAGCTTGAAGTTTCGTCACATTCCAAATCGTTTAAGTAAGTTTATACATAAATTAAATTAATAATAATTGAAATTAATAATTAAACCTTGACCGTGGAAAAATCTGCAGGTATTTGGAACATTTTTTTCTACAGAAAATCTGAAGAAAACAAGTTCCAAATACCTTCAGATTTTCTGCAGATTTTTTTTAGCTGGGAGCTCACTTCCTTGAGTTAATTGCGTTCAATGTAGAAGGACAGCGAGATACAAGGGCCTACATTAGTCATAAGACACAAGCTGAAAGGAAAATCGAAACCTACATCCATTATATTGGATCTAAACTTCCAATTTTACTTAAGGGTATGCATTTTCGCCGCCATTCTTTCATTTTTAATTTTATTGCAATATAATTAAAAAGCCGTTAAAGTTCAACGTTTAATTGGCGTTGAAATATAACTTCACAGATATCGCTTTAAATTTCGCAAGAGTCGTAGCTATTGAATGAGTATTTAACAAATATTAATTTCCTGGATATTAAAATAACGCCACACTCCAGCTTGCGTTAATGTTGCATTGAATTTCGATTTTAAAGGACGGAATTTTCTGCGGAAATCGTTTAGAGAATTAGTGGATGAATACACCAAATTGAAAAACGAGCTTGTACATTTTAATTTTATGGCACTTTCATAACGACCGATGAAATTTTAAGGTACAGTCTTCAAAAATGGGAATTCTTAAGAAGGCCGGATAACCATTATTAATACCTTTTATATTTCAAGACTAATTAGAAAGAAATCCAATGTATTCAAGAAAATGACAGACATTTACAGTTAAAAACAGTTTATTTGCAGTTGTACAATTTCATGTCAAAGAATACTCCAGTTTGAAATTTAAATAAAAAGCTTCTTGGTACGAGATATATAGAATAAAATTACAGTTATAAAATCTTACATTTCAGAGAGTTATTAATATAGATCATAACAAATTTTACATTAATGCAAGTTTATTTTTTAACGATTAAAACTAACGTTCATATCATGAAATTGTCCATTAGTCAAGGCGTTAAAACTTAATTGGATAAAATTTAACATTTCTGCGAAAGATCATTACTAGATTTACTCAAGTAAATACCATAGCAGCAAGATCTGAACACAGAATATAGAGTCTAGGAAAACGGCTGGATTTCCAATATTAAAAATATGGATCTCAGCAGTTTAATATTTTCTTCGAAAATCATCGATATTTTTACTTTGCTTTTGTACTTTTTGATGGGAGTCTGTTCAGAATCGCGGTTAAATAAGCTGCATTGAAGATCAGAGCTCAGTTTCCTTTTCATCATCAGATGGAGTGTAATCACTCGAATCAGGTGTGCTTGTAGACTCGCTTTGCTGTAGATTACCAAGACTTTTTGGAACAGTACCTGCATTATCGTGCCGAGTCTTACGCGCTTTCAAAGGCATTTTGTCGGATCTTGCTCTCTTCTTTGGCCTACTTGTTGCCGCTTTTTGATGTGATGAGCTCGATGCTTTATCCGATGGAGGTGAACTGCTCAGTTTTGGTTCCCGCTTAGACTTCCCAACTCTCCTTTCGAACTCCGAAGCCTCAAAACTCTGTTCGTGTTCCTTTAAAGTTCCATCAGCCTCACCTCCATAGGCTAGATCACTGGACTCGACAACAGGTTTCGACTCTGATGGTTCTGTTTGTTTGGCTGCCCCTTCACCAAGAGTAGTCTCCATCTTTTCAGGAGTAGGATCTTCAGTTGCCATTAATTCAGTATCCTGTTCTCGTAAGGGAGAAGTCCGATCATCCTCAGCTATAACAGAGTCCTTAGGTGATATCGTAGAAAGTTGCATACCACGAAGGTGACCAGGTGTCTGCCACGGTTTTCTATCCTTCTCCGATTTTGAAAATTCTTGCGACTCACTCGAGCTTTTAATCTCTGGAGAATCCACACGATGAGAATGGTCACTGGATGAGCTCTTCGGTTCTGTGGATTCTGAACTGGATTGTAAAGTAGGACTCGATTTGCTGGCAGCCATCTTGCTTTTCTTCCGTGTATCTGGCTTAAATCTTGGTCTCAGAGTCTCAGCGGCCCCCGTTTCTTCACTACTCAAATCACTTATGCACTTCGATGACCTTCTTCGCTTCTTGGGAGAACCCGCTCCTGCACTACAAGCTTGAACTCTCTCCTCGTCTTGTATTCTGCGCGCTAGACTCATTTCATCTCTGGGCACGTTCGGTTCTTCCCTATTTTCTTCATTTCTCTGTTCTTGTTCAAACAGCCTATCGAATGCCTGCATTTGTTGATCTACCAAAATCGGTTCGTCTTCCACAGATTCGGATGTGGGCTGCAATTCGCCACCCTGCGCACGGTTATCGGGGACATCTTGATTGGGGTCGACGACATTGTGCCCATCAGGTCCAATTTCTCCAGCCATATTCCAGGCTTCTAGGTGAGCGAGTTCGGACTGATTAGTCGATCCAATTCCAGACGATGTACTCATTGGTTCTCCACGTGCATCCGCTTCTATTTGCAGCCGTTCTAGATAAGCACGATGGCCTTGTTCTCCAGAAGGAGTCGAAATCGATACGCTTGAATTTGGCGGAGTTGGAGGAGGAGCGGAGTCATCTTGAAGTTCGCTTATGTTTGTGTCCGAGGTACCAGAACTTTGCGTTTCGACAGCAGATGCATAGCTGGAAGACTGATCTTCCTCGAAACTTTCCGGTGCATCGTGATATACACTTCCTTCTGCAGAGCTGTCGGCTATTTCAGACCGAATTTCGGAAACATCCGACAATGTACGTGCGCCGTCGTATACATAATCAATACGTCTCGAGCTGGAACTGGAACTTCCAGAAGATTTACGCATGAAACGAGAAACAACAGAAGTAAAGGGAAGTTTCGAGTAATCGACTTCACCTCGGACTCTGCTTGGTCCGGCAACTGGCGACTTCTCTTGCAATTCACTCGAAGGAGTTACTCCTGTAGAAGACTGGATAGAAGGTGGCGCGCTATCCGTGGCATTGTAATCTCCTTCCACCATTTTTTCTTCGATGTTTATATTGATTCCCTTCGCCTCCACGTCCTTTTCTTTCTGAGGGTCAGTCAAGCTGGCAGCTTTGGACTCTGGATCCGAACTCTCCTGTCGGGGTTCTTGAAGTCCACTTGGTCCAGCAATTGGTTCGTTCAATAGGTCGTTTTTACTTGATAAGGCGCCTTCTTGATTTGGGGAGTCCAAAGGCTTCGATTTACCAGAATAATCTTTTGTTTGACGTTCTTTTATCTTCAATTGCTCCAAATTTTCTTCCGCTTTGTTCACTTCGCTGTCAGAATGAGAGTCGCTGGATTCCGAAGGAGTGTCTTGCTTCTCAAGCGGGTACTTATTATGGGAACTCATGTTGACTAAGCTGTCTACTGAAACTACTTCTGTCGTATCCTAAATATTGACAACCACCAAAAAGTATGAAGCTGGCATGGAGTTTTTCATTTTATAGGCTCTAAAAACCGCTGCACACATTCAATCCCATTGATCCAAAAAGTAAAGTTCTCTTTCTAAATTTGTTAAATTCACAAATAAAAGTATTAATTCTTGATTAGCAATTACATATAATAATAAATATTCGTAATTTCTGTAAACAACATTGTTTAATCTTACACTGAAATCGGAAAATTATTAAAAATTGTTATTCTGGCGTATGAATACATTTTTCCTAAAAATTTCTGTGTGTCATTTATGCATATTAGCAACAGAGAATTAAATAGATGATTAAATTTACTAACGAAGGAAATACATTTTTGTAGCATTAAGAATATAATATCTGTCATTAAAAGAAAACTATTTCAGTTATTTATTCCAAAATGAAAAATTTTCATAGAGGTCATGTAGAGCGCAGCAATTTAATTACAGTCTTTGACGGTTTCACAGAAAAGATCCTGAGACATCATATTTAAAAAAAATTCTCTGACAACTGAACAAGTCCTTAAAACATATCGGAGTATGGTTTTATGCCATTTTAAACTAATGCCAACTTTCTACAGAATATTTAGACACTTTTATTTTTGCCTTTTATTGAACCTAATAATTAAAATTAAGCACGTTCTTTTTAATTTATTTTCTGTGTTTAACAAAAGACATCGGGCTACGAGAGTTCGAATCCTGGTCGTGAAATTAAAAGATTTCGTTTTTTTAGTTTTATGCAATGAAACCAAGAAATTTCGAATAGCGTGTGTCCATCTACCATCTCATAATAAATTTGCTATCTAATCTTGTTGTGATAGCATTGTTCTAATATGATGTGATCTCCATTTGCATTAAGTTTAGCTATTTGGAACACCCCAGGGAAAGGCTTCATTTTTGCTTTGTGTAGTTTATTTGGTTCTGAAATAGTGATTCTGATAGTGGTTCCGAATAGTAATAGTTTAGTACATATTAAAACGCAGACATGGCTCAAGGGTCTTATATATGTATATTGAACCACTTTTGGTAATTTTGACAGAAAATCTCACATTTAAGAATTGATTCCTTCAGACTGATTCAGGTTAAATGGGTACTATTTGGTTAGACTTTTTAGGGCGTCTATTCTGGTACCCCCGGTTGGGTTAGGAGACGTCGCTTTTCCCGTTGTACAACGGGAAAAGTGACGTCTGCCAACCCAACCGGGGGTACCAGAATAGACCCGCAAAAGTCGCACTCATCATCTGTTCATGATTCGAAAATAAGAGGTACAGTGAAATAGTTATCTTTCTTCTGAACTAGACATTATTAGTATAATAACTAAATAAAGCAATTCTAATTATGCTCAGAAATTGATGGCAAGACGTTGCTCATCTCGAGTATGTTCCTCCTTTATTTATCAGGGCCAGTGGGATTTGGTAATATGGACACGACTTTGACAAAAAATGGTCCAACTTCCAAATCCGAAACCATCGAAAATGCAACGTTTATGTGGGTCTCATGAGCTTAATTCGTCGAAAGTAAGATGTCCTACTGGTACAGTCTCGGCTTCGAGATTCGATTCCTGGTGCATCCGTCGTGTATACAAGTTGTATTCCTACACTTACGGGTCTATTCTGGTACCCCCGGTTGGGTTGGGAGACGTCACTTATTCCACACGTTAACAACGGGAAAAGTTACATCTCCCAACCTAACCGGGGATACCAGAATAGACCCCTTAAAGTAGGCCTTCCGATTTGGACACAACAACATTTTTTTATTCACGGTGGTGATGGTGGTCATTTATTTCTTTGAAACGACATGAAAATATTCTACCAAAGGTTATGCAATTGGATCAAAAGAAAGGTGAAAGAAAACGCTTCCAGTTTTTTTTTTTAGATGTCATACGATTTTACGGTATTTAACCCCTTTGAGCGTCCTCGTGGATTGATTCCTGTCAGGAATGTCGTACGCTAGCAAAATTATAAATTATAGATCAACCTCAGAATCATAACAGCGAGGTTCCTGCGCTGTGATGGGTAAAGCTCGCATAAGAATTAGAGAAAGACATCTACCATTAGTAGGTGTTAACTAATACATGGTTTTCGACTTCCGGATGCTTCATGTCCTGCTAATGACGGTACATGAAAAACCATGATTAGAAATCATGTAGAAATTTTAGAATCATAAGAGAGAGATTCCTGGGCTGTGATGGGTAAGACTCGCATAAGAATTAGGGACAGACATCTACCATTAGTAGGTGGTAACTTAGGGGTCTCTTCTGGTACCCCCGGTTGGGTTGGGAGACGTCACTTTCCAGTTGTTAACGTGCGAAAAAAATGACGTCTCCCAACCTAACCGGGGGTACCAGAATAGACCCGATATGCATGGTTGTTGATTTCGGGATGCTTTAAGTCCTGTAATGACGCTACATGAAAAACCATGATTATAAATCATAGAGAAATTTTAGAATCATAAGAGCGGGATTCCTGCGCTGTGATGGGTAAGACTCGCATAAGAATTAGGGACAGACATCTACC
>BGPR01046223.1:0-12097 GCA_013235015.1 Araneus ventricosus | reverse complement strand
AAGAAAAAAAGCATATGAAATTAGACCCAGGTTGATGAAAGCTAAGTGTAAGAAAATCTTCTAAATTAATAGTAACGGCTAGTCAAATAAATATTCTTTTACAATCACAAAGACATTTATTTGTAAATAACAGAATAAGAAAGCTTTTTTTTTAACTTTTTTTTACCTTTCTGTAGTATAGTTTTATGAAAAGTTATTCGTTTTTCAACAATACCTAAAGGAGAAATTTTGAAGGAGTTGAAGGATTAAAACAGTATCCAAAGCGCAGACGCCATAAACAATGAATAAATTGCTGCTTTAAGCATGTAACGCCTTTTTTTTCAATCTTCTCAGATTACGCTATTGACAGCATGACAATAACCAGGAAAATATGCTAGTGGAACGTTAACCTTGCGTGAGAAGGTTGCAAGGTTCACAAATATCTATGCCAACAAATTTCCTTTTTTGAAACATCTTTAATTTTTTATTGTGCGTTTAATGAAAGGAAAAGTCATATATTTATACCAGTGAGTGTGGTCAGTTTAGATAATTCCATTCATGCAAAATGTATATTTAATGTGGCAACTCCATCCTGCTTAAAATATTGAATATATCTTCATGATATGATTTCAATGCAAAAACTTAGAATACGTATCATTTCAATCATTTGTGAGGAAACAAAAGGAGTAGGGGAAGTGATACAGTGCATAAAATGCCATACTTAGGTTCATGCATTGTGTGCTCGTGTGAATTTGAGAATCAAAAAATATTTTTGCTTTAATTGCGCTTAAAGAAATTGATGATTCAATCTAGGAAACCGATTTCCTTGACTGAACCGATGACACATTTTTTAAGCTGCTTTTTTCTTTATTTAAAGTGCATTTCAGAAAAAAATTAATTACACTGTTCTGAAGATGAATAAGCTATGAAAAAATTCGGCTATTTGTTTTTCATTGAAATTACTTGTATGTACATTAAAAAATGTACAAGTTGTGCAAATTCGGCGAAGCGACTTTCCCTATATCGTGAATGTGTTTTTAAATCGATCAAATACAATATCGAATAACTTAAAAATAGTCTACCTAATTGAATATTTAAACTGATTTATCGACAAAATAAATTAAATAAATACAGACAATTCTATATATAAGCAATACAATTTCGTTTTTCGGCTAAATATAAAAAATTCCTCGGCAAAACACATTTATATTGCAAAAATATATGCCTCACGTATATAATGGAATAACTGGAAATTTTTGAAATTTTCAAAAATGTTTACAAACAATGATAAAAACTACTTATCAAAGTCATAATAAATATTAGGAAAAAGTTTTCTTACGAGTAGCTTGCGCCACCGAAAAAATTCCTACCAAGATCCACAACATAGCTGTTGGTTCTGCCGAACTGGACTCTCGTGTCTCAAACTTCACCTTAAATAACCTCCGAAAAAAGTGCCCCTCATTGGCTCCGACAGAAGTTGCGTCACCAACAGGAAAACCGAGATTCTTCGAATGAGACGGCTTCCGATTGTTAACGCGAAATTTAAAACAAAAGTATATAACAGAGGAAGCTTTCCCTTCAAGAGTGAAAGTATTTGATTCGTAATCAATAAAGAAAGGAAGGGGGGTAGAATTAATTTAAATTACACAAGCTAAACATTCTGTGCTTTGGATACTATTATGTGTATCGAACATCTTTATTCTCCTATTTAACGAATAATTCTAAAGTGTTAATTTATAATGGTATAAATGATAATAATTTCACGGGATGATACAATATCTTTATCTATTTAAAGTGAACAAAAAGCATAAAAGAAATTTAGAGTCGTTTCAAAACTTATTTAATGTTCAAAGGCCGAGTCAAATAATTTTATTCCCATTCTATCCCATTAGAAAAATTGTAGCACTGTTTTAAGAAACTTTTCGGTAAGAACTGCGTTAGTAAAATTCTGAAGAGAGTTTAGATAAACCGGATGTGATTTTTTAATAAAAAAAAATCATGAATCTAAACAGATTCATAATAATAAGTAATATTTTCTCAAAAATAAGTAACAATTATTAACCGTGTGCTTGTTGCTTATATTAATCAAGGTGTCTCAAAAAGTCGTTTACAACTTTAAGGGTTGTATTAAGCGTAAACTTTAAAGGTTACCAAGCATACAGAAACAAGTCATTTTTACATAGAACATGGGGTCGCAAGCGTAAAAGGCGACCGCTATACGGAGATCTTTGTCAGTGAATTAAGTAAAAGAAATTAATACAACATAAAAACTATGCAACACAGGTTTAATGGAATACAAAATCGCAACAGCACATCAACCCAGTTGAATGAAAAATAAGATTACAAGCTGTATACATCATGACAGATACAATGGCAAGTAGAACGCACAAATATCAACAATAAACCTTTGGTATACTTAATGTAAATGTTCAAAGAACTTGTCGTTTGCGGCTATACATACTTCGCATATTGTTTCATGCAATTGGGTTGTTGCGCTATTGTAAATTTGCATTCCATTAAATCTGTGTTGCACATTTCATCTGGTGTATCTTTCTTTTTCTTAATTCTCTGACAGTGAGTCCCCTGTAGCGACACCTTTGCCTTTCTGACTCCATGTTCTACTGCAAAAAAATATGTATATATTTATGACTGATCTACTTCAAGTTTGAAAACGATATTTCGGGACGTCCTGCACAGTGGCGGACTGGCCAGGTTGTCAGCTTGCCTAATGGCAAGTGAGCCCCCTTATTAAGTAAATACGGGGTCCAAGGATGTGTGAGTAAAAGAGATAGAAAGAGAAAAATCCTTTTTTTCTAGGATATAATCTGGAGCCTTCAGAGCAAAATTACAAATATAAACCATACAATATTTTCTGTACAATTCCCGGACGCTACAGCCACAAGATTTTTATTCTTCTAGGAGGCACCCGGCAAGAAGGAGGGGATAACCTCTCTTCTCAAGAAGGGTGCGACTCTTGGAGGTGGCTAAACAACTTGCTTTTTGTTGTTGTTTGCTCATTTTTCTGTCGTAAAACTGACGGGCCAGCGAACTCGCCTTCTTTCTAAAGTAAAAGAAGAAGAAGAAAGATCGTCGGCACGCTAAAACTGCAACAAGGGAGGGGGGAGGAATGTCACGTAATTTGAGGACCAAAGGACATCTTTGAAAATGCTCCATTTTTCTGGGATGAATGATGTAATGATTAGTGAAATTTCGAAGCTAAAGATATTAAAGACTTTATTAAGAAATTCATTGTGAGGCCGCGGTGGCATAGTGGTAAGGTCTCGCCCTAAAGGTTCGCCAATAACTTCTGAGATATTTATCGCGCGAAAATTATTTTTTCATCATCTTCAAGAGCAATAAATTGTCTCTTTGATGATAGTGATTTCATTAAGGTACGATTTTTCTCTAATTATAATTAAAATTTCAAAATTAATTTTAAACGCAATTTGTAACAATGTTTTCTATTGTCATAAAATTAAATTCAAACCAATTTATTGTTTCATTAAATCCTTCATTCGCGTGTTTTTGCCACTGTTAAAGTTATGATAAGAAAATATTGGTTTCTTTGAACGTTAACTCCAAGGCAGACTTGGGGTCGCAGTGGCCTAGTGAGGTCTCGACCGGAGGGTTTCAAGTTCGAAACCAAATTATACTAAAGGTCCGCTGTGTATAAGGGTCTGTTGCTCGTTCAATCATACGTACTGGGTCAAACGTCCACCCGCTGGTGTGATGCGGATGTTTGGATGAAGGGAGTGCCAGCTCAAATGTTGTCCTCGTCATCTGACAGCGGTTAAAAATTATGATGTCAGATGAAGCGTTTTGACGAGGTCTTAAAATAGCCCTCGTGTTGTTTCAAAACGCGAAGTTAATATAACTAAACCTAACTAGAAGAAATTCATTATCTGAGGAGAACTGGGAAACTATTGAAAAGGCATTGGTGAGTTGACATTTGAATGCAGAGTAATTATTAACAGATTTGCACAGTCATCGTGAACTGACTTGTCACTTAATGAAGTGAACAACATGTAATAACACTTCTGTACTTTTGGGTTGTTAATATTACAATAAGAAGTATTCTTTAAAAAAATTGGAATTGGTATATAGTTTGCACTCATTTTTAGTTTGGTTAAAAAATTCTCAAAATTACAGTACAGTTCCAAAATTATAGAATGCTATACAACATTCAAGATTATTTAATTTCCAATCTCAAAATTGTATTCATAGTCGGTATTTCTTACTTTCAAACACTTTAACACGTGTATATTGTAATAACTAATATATATATAACAGACTTTTAGATCAGGAATAGATGTTAATAACTTACTAATTTTAATTTATTATATTTGTTATAAATAAAATTAAGAAATATATGTAAGATGGCATGTTAGATGTGATAGGTCCCCTTTACTCATGGCAACCAATATTTTTATACCCAGCCCGCCACTGGTCCTGCATATAGGTAAAGCTTAGTAACAAGCATTTGTGAGCATATGCAGTGAAAAGGATGAAAGAGCGGAAAAAATGTATCTATGGCATTTTTTTGTCTTTAGAAATTTAACCTAAAAATTACTTACTTTTTAGAATCACTTTGACTCGTGGCTTTACCAGAAGAGAATTAAATTAGCTCCTTTGCCTTTTCTTCTTCCATTTGGATACAGAATTCCTGTCCAGAAAGTTCTGAGGCTTTTGATACTAAATATCAATGGAGCAGTACAAAATCACATGAAGATCTTATTGAATCACATAAACACTATTTTGTTCTATGACTTTTTGCCATCATTCCGGCATCTGGAAAATGCCTTTTTGAAAAAGTCATTAGGTTTATTCTTAAAAAGTTATGGTGTTTTACAGTCTCCAAAAAAGTTCACTCCAGGCCGTTTAGATAATTTTGAAGTGGCTGAAGAGGTGGAAATCTGAATAGACAAGGTCTGGTGAATATGAGGGATGTAGTTCACCGTGCTGCGCCACCCTATTCTGATGTATATAAGTCAGTATCCAACTCCAGACAAGGGAATTCCTTTCGTCTAGTGGTTAAGATACGTGACTCAGGAATCAAAGGTTCTAGGTTCAGAAGCATGCACTGCCACAGGGATGACACAAAACATCCCATTCATGCCCAGTAAGTCATTGACATTCGTTTTAATGTGGAGTCAAGCATTCTCATTCTGGAAGACAACACCTCGGTGATTTGTCAGTCCTGACCGTTTTTCTTCAATTTTTCCTTTAAAACTGCCATTTGGGTATGCTATTTTACCGAATTTTTCGTCTGATTTGATGGCGACAATTTCTAATAAACAATTCCCTTGTAGTTCTCTCACATATAAAGCATTACTTTTTTTTGGAATGTAGCCACCCTCTCGATATTAGATGGGGATGATCATTTGGCTTGCCACATGACCTATTTCTTGTAGCATTAATGTATACTATCCATTTCTCATCTCCAGTAATAACGCGCTTCGGTTGAGAAACCGCAGAACTTTCCGGATGACCCAATATTTCTTGCTTATACTGAGTTCTAAACCTTCTTTAGACAGCTGAGGAGTTCTGGCTTAGGAATAAATTCAAGATAAATGATATGGTAGCCTTTTTCACCATATAATTTATCTTTATCGTTCTCATTTAGAACAGCAAATGTAAACAGTCTTCTTTACGGTTCAGTTTTAAATTTTTGTGCCACACTCATTTGTTAAATATTTAAAACAGTAAAATCACTTAATAAAAAAAATCAGGAGTGTTTTCCTTCTACTTTCGGGCAAAGTTCCACATAATAATGTCACAGAGGACAAAATTAATGTTTTCTAGAATATGTGCTCAATCGATATTAATAAAAACCTTATGAAAGAATCTAAAATTAAGCCATTTTGAACATGAGTTACCATTGATTAGGTTTAAGTGCCTAATTTTGATGCTTTCCGGCGATAACTAATGAAACTATTAGTTGAAGAAAGCAAGTACTACATCATCTCAAAATTCAAAAAATTATCTGTTCAGAAAGGCTAGTTTTATTGCCAAGCTTTTTTTTCTCTCATATTACAGTAGACTCCGCTTAATGTGATCACTTCGGGACTTAAGAATTTTGATAACATTAACCGATTGATAACAATAACCGAATTGGATAAAATCAACTATGTTTTTATCACATCAAACGAAAAGAAACAAAATGGAAAAGAAAACACCTCAGTGCTATCTATAATTTATTTCAAAAATAACAATTAAAAAATTCATTAATTGTTGCTTGACGACAATTATTCCTTAACAGTTCATTTATATTGTTCGAACTCGTATTGTTTTTTAAAACTTGTTGAACGATGCTACACGCCGCGTTTCAAAATATCAAGGGCTTGCCTCATTTCGGCGTTCGTTGGAGGGCTTTCTTCAACACATTCGTCCCCGTCGAAATCATCAACTTTTATTGCTTGGTCTTGCTCACAAACAACTTCGCGAATTTACAAGACCGTTAGTGTGGGTGGCAGCTACTGGAATGTCCTCGTCAATGGACTTCCACTCTTCATACTCTTCCTTTCGCATACCTTCATGAGGTTCAATGACAATTACCGACGGTCACGTCCCTGCCCGGTAAATGGACGACCTTCTAAGAGAGGTCATATATACTTATAAAAGGCAATGTTTGTGTGCGTGCGTGTGTGCCTGCGTGCGATGTCCAGACCAATCTATCGCAGTTACAGCCATGAAATTTGGCACACAGGTAGTCATAATGGTGACTGAATGCACCTGGAGGCCGAAATTTTAAAATTTAATCTAGAAAATTTTTTATTTAATGTTTTGTGTTGTTTTGGGTGATTTTTCGCACTAATTTTTCAATAGCATGGTTTCGGATAACTGTACGAGAAAAATAGATGCACCATCGGAAAGAGCATGCGATTTCCGTTCTAATGAAGTTAGTTTTGAATTTCTAACGTAATTTACTGAATTTTGAGAATTTTTTTTAAAAATAGCCAGTTTTGCAATCGAAATGTTATTTTCGTTTTTAAATTTGTTACATTCGACTTTCTAATAACACTATTATTTTCAATTTTTTTCAGCTTATAACTAGAACGGTTCTGTCGGATTTAAAACAAGAACGGTTAAAATTTCTTATCCGGCTTTCTTTAATTAATTTTTTCCTGGGCAGATGAAAGTTATTTTTATCGAGCGAGTTTTCTCCTGCGTCACTTTTCCGGAACGCAGCTGGCTATTTGATTGGTTGAAGAGGAGGTGACGTCATAACCTTGAATTGAATGACTTATTATTATTTTCGGCAGTATCTTAACGTATTTATTCATCTCGCATACTTTGCTTGCAGTATAATAATTTTCATGTTGCAATTTTTTAATATAAAAATAAGCGGGAAAATCAATAATGTGCATCTTATGTTTTGATTTTGTTTTCAAAACTTTTTCATGTCATTGCGGGCGGGGTTTTTTTCCCCCATTTTGTTGAAGTCCTGATTCCACGGGCAACACCGTGCGCGTACTGCTAGCGAAAAATAAACTCCAAAATTCTTGGGATGTTTGGTGGAAAGTCATCCCTAGATGTTTTCTTACAAGTGGAGCGAAAAATTCTACGAACGTCAATCGCTAACGCTGGTTGAAAATGAGGGATCGGTCAATTCTCTACTTCAAAACTGATAACATTAAACGATGTAGTGATCGCAGTAAACGAATAATTTTGTGTACATTTGAATACGTTGGTTCGGGCCAGAGGTTTTTTATAATATAAAGCGAATGATAACATTAAATGCAATAACATTAAGCGGAGTCAGTCGTGGATTTTGTCAATATGAGGCCTCAGGTGCAAAACTAACTTGAGGGGCCCCTTACCCAATGGCGCAAATTCGCCGTGAGCTTAGCTCTACAATACATTTCGAGTAGGTTTTGAGACCTCCTACCCAATACCCATTATCAGTGGCGAATCCAGAATTTGGGTCTGGGAGGGGCTGAGGTCATAAAAATTTTGCATCGTCGTGACGAATGTCAAACCTCATGCATTATGTAAACCAAAACACTTTAACTTTACAGACTTTACTCACCTGACAATAAGAATCATAACGAACACTACAATACTTTCGATAATTTGATAAAAATGCAATGAAATAAGTAGCCAAAATATGCTTTCGACCATGTCAACGCTACAAGTACAAGTGGAATGACTAGAAAAGTAGGGAAATTTTCGAGCCTGTCAAGCCAGAAAGCAATGTTGTAAATTTTTTTTATTATTTTTTTAAAGAAAGGGAAATTAAGAACAAACAGTTGTAGTGATTTTAAATAAAATCGAGAATTCTGGTTTCGCTCTCGGAGGTGCTGCAACCCCATAGCCCTCCCCCTGGATTCGCCATTGCCCATTATCCCTAATTCGCCGTCAGCTTAGCACTACTGTGTACGTAGAATGGGTTTTGAGGGGCCCCTGGATTCTCGAGGCACGAGGCGAGCGCCTCTAACACCTGTGCGAAAAAACGCCATTAATAATGGGTGGAAGTGAGAAATAACGCGCAAGTAAGTGAATACAACGATTAAAAGTCTGTGTTTTAATTCGATGTGAATGGCAATGCGCATGTCAAATAATCTTAAAAAATATGACATTATTCGTAGTGAGTGAAAAAATAGAGTATAAAAAAGCACCGCTTCCCTTTAACAGATTTTAACCGCAATCTGATATAAATATACAATTTTGCTGTTAAGACCACAGGCCAAATTTCATCCATCTAGTTCTTTTCGTTTTTAAGTTATCGTGTTGACATACACTCAGACAGACACAGGCATCATTTCAGAAAACTTTTATTTTTTAGATTTAAAACGTGCAGATTCATCAAAGTTTCAAGGGCAAATATTTTGATGATTGCAATGCTTTTTTGTATTTAAGATTATTTTGTAAGAAAGTAAACAGATAGAAGCACATTTCTGAACTGCTCTTCTAAACTTCAATAAATATTTTAATCCTGTCAAACCTGTTAAGGTGATAAATTTTAAGACCACCGATCAAAAAAACTTTATGAATTTAAAACAACAAAGGCCCTTGAAACTTTCTTTTACCTTGAGAAGATTGAAAATGTAAGCAATAAGCTTAAAGCTTACTCATTTATTTTTATTATTGCAATTTTTTTCTCTTCCTTTCCAGCTGAAACTTCCTGGAACGATTGCGAGTAATTGAGAAATCGTGAGTGAAACTTCTTTATCGTCTTTATTGCACCAAACATACCACCTGCTGCACAGAGGCAGATAAAAATTCAGTACTTTCCAAACTCTCGTTAAGAATCTGGTTTCCCAATGCCTTTGTTTCTGTAGCTACTGGTAACCTCGGACCTCCCTTCAATCCCTGGAAAGTTTCATGTTGCTAGTCTGCATTAGGTGCACTTTATCGCTTGTGCAACAAATTCCTAAACAAAAATATTTACTTTACAGAATGGTAATTCTCTCACAAAATTTACTTTACAGAATAGTAACAGCAGACCTCGAGGTAGGTCCCCCAAAAAAAAAAATAAGATAGTGGCAAATTCTCACAATATGCTCCCATTCCATGTTTGTCAACCTGTTTCCACCTAAATGAAATCAGAAACACTTTTTTCCCCAGGGAAAAAAAAACAGTCGTCCTGATTAAATGAAAAAAACAGTCAGCCACAATGATTTTCGAGCTAAATAGTCGAAAAATCAAACAAGACTCACATCAATGTTCCCAAGTGCACTTGCTGACAGTGGAAAGCGATCTGCTTCCCTCTAGCTGAGTCTTGCAACCCCATTCCTTCCCCATCGCAGTTTCAGATTTGCTACCCTCACGCCAGCAGGGTGTCATCTAATCAATCGTCTGATGTGCACTATCACTAAAATCAGGCTCCACGATACGCGGATTTATTTGGTTTGAGAGTCCGACTTTTCCCAACCCTATGCTTTTTCCATGGGTTTTTTCCGTATTGACAGATTGTTTTCCCACGTGTTCCAAAATTTTCACTTTTGGGTGGAAGAGTACAATAAGCATTGATAGATTAGTTCTTCCATGACAGTCTTTAAAGCATCACAGTGGTTGTCTTTTTTTTCCAAGACAATACGTTCAGGGACATCAGACATCATATGTTGTCATCTCCAAGGAGCATCCTCTACTCCCATATATACACTATTTTACAAACTATTTTACAATGCTGACAATCATGAACAATCACTCTTATATTATGCACAAATTTTACTCCTGTATTTACAAAATGAGAGTACATTTAATATAAATTACAACAAAATTATGAACAAACTGAACAATATTTACGATCAGTGAGTGGAGTAGTGCTGCATTTTTTATAGCATGAACCGTTTGTTATAAAATCTTTGAACTCTTATACTAAAAGCACAAATTTTATATTTCAAGTAGAATTGTTAACTTATGTGGAGTATAAAAATGTACACAAGAACAAACTGTAAAATTTTGCTAGTGAGTGATCTTCAATTTTATAACATGAACCGTTTGGCTAAATCTTTGACAAACATACTTTCAGAAAAAGGAAATCAAAGATTATGGTGAGGACTAAACTCAAAGCATTTCTATAACGCGGAATTGGTACAAATCTATTCGCCAAAAAAAAGCAGATAAGAATATTTTTTTTTTTGATATTTGTCCACAAATCTTTTTTACTTTCATCTATTTTTGTAAATGCACAGTAACCCGTCTACTTTTATCAGCACTAACAAAAGTCAAATTAAATGTCTGCTTTTTTATCCAGTATTTACAAAATTACAATAAATATCTCGCTTTACTAAATGAGTTTAAATATTTGGTGCCAAACTCATCAACATATAAAACCATTGACGACCACCATCTGAAAAACCAGGAATCTAACAAATAAAATCCTTATATATGTGCATGTTTTCAGCTTTTCCTTAGAATTTGGGTCGGCAACTGCATAACAAATAATTTACGGAAAGATGAGATAATGCTGAACAGTTGAAGTTGAAATGTCAAAGGCCTTGCTTCCTTTCGATTGATTAATAAGTTTTCCCCTTTCTAGAAACTAAAATTCATATTCAAACCTATTCTAATGACATTAAAATTTAATTAAGTGTCATCGGAGGGTGAGATGAGCAGGACCCGTATTTCTTCTCAAAGCAATAACACTGGCGTAGGATATGGACCATCGTCTTAAATAGACGAAGACTTAATCTTTTCCTTACTACGACCTTTTCTAGAAGCTGAAAAATCGATGTGACTACAGTTCATCAGAAAATTTGTTCCCTCCCCATCAATACTTCTTCTAGCTAGAAACTTAATGTATTTTAAATATTTTATCAGAGGTTAAAATAGATTTATAGTAGGCCATTCACACTCTTTAGAAAATGGAATTTTGGAACGGAAGAAAAACCGTCAGTGAAACCTACAAAATTTTAGACAAGTTCAAATGGGTAGATTCAAAAAATTTGAAATGCAAAACTAAATCATAGATTCCAGTTTGGGACATCGATGCGAGGGTAGCAGCAAACATGGGATCTGCCTACGTTGGCACCTCATTATCGAGGATGAAATGAAACTCAATCCCACTGGAGAGGAGGATCTGGGTGGCAGGAATTCTACATTTCATGGACCTGTCCTCAAAAAACAAACTTTGGACATATGTCTTTATCGATTACTGACTAAAATGGGTGGGAAAAAAAAAATGATCTGGGACAAAATGGCAGCTATTCTTGTGAACCAGGGATGCCAGGTGAAGTTGCGCCGGGACGGCGTTCCAGGTCTTTGTTTTTATAAATAAACGAAAAGTTAAAATCCTTAAAACAACATTTGTCATCCAGGTTAGGGCGTTCCAACGTGCTTATTTTGCAGCTAAACGATGGATATTGATACAGAAAAAACTTTACGTGATTAAGGTGCAAATCGTGTCTATAATGTATTTTTGATTTTTTAATGTTTAAAGAATTTTCTTTTTAATTGTGGCTAGAAGTTGCCTTTACAACAAATACTTTCAGCGCTCTTTTGGTACAAATCTCATATATTTGGAAAAAATTAATTTTGGTCTTAAATACATAAAGTAAAGAAGTATATTAAAGTAATAGAAATAAAAACTAAACATTTTTTTATTTTCACCACAGACATAATTATTATCATAGAATATTTCAAATGTTTATTAATATAAATATTTAGACTTCAT
>BGPR01046222.1:0-12097 GCA_013235015.1 Araneus ventricosus | reverse complement strand
TCTTTGTGTGTAGAATGTTCTTGTATTTTTATCTTTTTCTATGTTTAAGTACGTATTTTTTGCGTTAATATTTGTGTTTTATTTATGCTTTTTATATAGTTTTATTCCTAATTAGTATTTTTGATTTTTATATCTATCTTTTGATCTCATGCGCTTTTGTAACTCAATTAAATTCCTTTCTAAACCCTTTATTTAATCGCACATGTTTCATGTTTGTGAAGATTAAATTTCTTATTCACTCTTGTGATAGAGGATTGAAATTCGTGCGTATTCTCAATGCCAATGCACTGCTTTGATATTTTCTATATCTTAAATATCTGTTAATCATTAATTAAATTAAATTTAGATCCCATACCATTGGTGCCACGCGATAGCGGGTTTTATTACAATTTATTTCAAGATTAGAAATTAGAAAATAATTAAAATAAAAAAAATCTGCTGTTTAGTATGGACTAATAAAAATGTGTTTATGCAAACAATTTTAGCTAAATTTATTTTTACACCTGTTTCTTCTAGACCTCCAGTCGACTGATTATGGATTTGAATATTTCTATGTACACGAACGGAGTTGCCCCTGTCCTGCTAAGGCATCCATGAACTATTGCATGAGAGGCTCTGAATTTGCTCGAGTACTGAGACCGGAGTAGTAGTAGCCAAAATCGGCCACGGCATGACCCCTCCCGAAGGACGTACTTACTATCACTAGAGGGAGGTAACTCGAATCCCACCATTATGTAATCCCAGCAGAAGCGAGAACCTGCTTACTTATCCGGCGGTTTCTCATACACGTAATCGTGGTGCCCCCCCCCCCGAATAGTCATTTCTATATTCAGGGACATGGATTGGTGTTATAATTTGTTTGGTATTTTCAAATAATGAATGAATTCGAAATTTTTCTTATAGATATTCAATGTTTACAATCTAAGAATTACCAGTTGATAGTTTTCCTTAATTAAATACAAGTTTATTAGGAAAATTATAAGAAATTCGTGATACTAACAGGTGAATTCTTAAATAGATGAAAATAATTCCCTCTGCATTTCTTTTCTTTTTCAAATCTTTTATTGAAATAATTTTATCCCAGCAGTTATTTATAAAACATAAATGCAATTAAATAAAGAGAAAATTGCGAATGTGTAAATAATGAATATAATTATGCAGGCACTTCAATGCCACTCTTTTTATTTCCTTCTTCGCACGTTGAAAGTTTTCAGTTTTTCCGACAAATGGGTCTAAAAGACTCTCGACTTGCTTTAGTTTTAAGGTAACCAAACTTAAATATTTCGTGAAAATGGTCTTCTAATTCTTCAATATCTTCCAGGAGGTTGATGCAAGAATCAAATTTTAATTTTCCGCCATATTCTTCTGGAAGAACTTCGGGTGGTATTACGGAATGTAAACTCTTCCAGTGATCATTGGGATGCACAAATACCTGAAAAAGCATTTGAACAGAATTAATAGCAGTTTATAATTACAGCTTGTAAACATTGGTGAAAAGGTACAGATTTGGCAAAAGTATGGTTACATTGTGTTTTCTTTGTATATCTATATATAAAAAACTCAACGTATGTATGTATATATGTTTGTTCCAGCATCACTTCCGAATGGCTGGACCAAATTCGATGAAACTTGGTACACAGTTTCCTAATTAGCTGACTTGAAGTACTGTTGAGGTAAATATGCTCGAACCAAGTCCCTCAGGGCAGGGTGGGGCAAAGTCTCCAAATTGCATATAAATTTTTGGGGCGATTGGTATGTTTCGCGGTTTTTATGAAACCTATTACACAGGTTACTCATTTGCCGACTTGAAATACTGTAGGGGTAAATGAGCTCAGTCCCTCAGGAAAGAGTGGGACAAAGTCTCCAAAATACATGTAGCAAATGATTGCCACACTTGACGATTTTGGTGGCTTGAGCGATATTGATGAAATTTCGAACACATACTTTTAACTAGACAACTAAAAATTCTTAATCAGCATATAAACGCTAATCAAATCCGTCAGGTTTGCTTGTGGAAAAGTATTTGAAATACATTTAATAAATGTATAAATTGGAATGAAACCTGATATAGACAAGGCAATTTAAATGTCACTGGGTGCATATATTCCTCATAAACTGACTAAAATTAGTGTTTGGTTGAATGAACTCTAACCGAATTCCTCAAAGAGTGGGGCAAAATCATCAAAATATATGTAAATTCTTGGGCCTATTGACTTGATGTTGGGTAGGTATAGGGTGATTTTTAATGAAATTCAGCACATATGTTTTTCAGAAGCTGATTAAAAATACTATATGGGTAAACGAAAGCTAATACAATCCCTCAGAATAGACTGGAATAAAGATGTTTAAATACATCTAACAAATTTGCCAATTGAACTGAAATTTGATAATGCTGGGACAATTTGATGAAACATGATACACCTGATTCTCATAGGCCAAATAAAAGCACTTTAGCGGTAAATAATTACTCACCCAATACCTTGGATAGTGTAAAGCAAGGATAAAGTACGATTGTCACAAAAGTCGATAATCTGAGCTGTTCTGTGAAACTTGGTACGCATGTCCCTCATTAACCGACATAAAATTATGGATGGGTTAAGTCTTCTTTAATTCATGTTGAGATATGTTAGATAGCAAAAAAGATATGTAGAAATATTTATTTTGGAGAGACATGATTCATTAGTTGCTTTCGCCACTCTAAATGTTGAAATTCTAATGGAAAAATGACTCTAATATTTCTAAAAAAAAATACCGCATTGTGAAATGGGCACTATCTTGCATTGTTCAGCGTTGTGTGCAGCGGTGTCTTTGAAAGAAATTTAAAAAATTCACCAATTAGAATGAAAGTTTTATGGTCAGGGTTCCTAACATAATAAGATGCCATCAGACAAACAATGCAAGAGGTATATGTAATACTGTATACTATGATATATAAAGAAAAGTATTCCCCCTTTTTATTTTCCTAATATCCGACACTTTGTCCTTTTAGACATCAGCAGTCCTCGATTGTATCAGATAACTGATATTCTACTACTCATTCAAAAGATATTAAATAACTAATATTTCCATTCCTGTTTACTTTTTCGACCTTTCAAAGATGAACTTCTCC
Organism: Araneus ventricosus; assembly: GCA_013235015.1. Classification (NCBI taxonomy): domain Eukaryota; kingdom Metazoa; phylum Arthropoda; class Arachnida; order Araneae; family Araneidae; genus Araneus; species Araneus ventricosus. Next base: position 8,988 of record BGPR01046222.1, on the reverse strand, counting down.
TACAAAATAATGAAACTGCTTACTCGTTCTTGTATCTTCTTTGATAAGAATGGATACACGATATTGAATACAGTCAGAAAAAAGGATGGGGAATTCACCATATGGACAGCCTTGATTCGAGCTGGGAATACATTCTGGAAAAAAAAAGAAGGGAGATTACAATTCAAAGTATTATTTGCTGAATTTTAGAAGTTGTTCCAAATTATGAATAATAATTATGATATATGATTTACAAGTTTCACTGCCCGGGTGCCTACATATGGCCATGTTCGTGAGTCTAATCCCTCATGAAAGTGGTTAAATATTTTGTGATTATTTGAATCATCAACACCCATGTCAGATTATTACGAGAAATTTTAAATATATCTCGAGTTCCTATTTTGTGAACGGTATTCTCGGCAAATCGTAACGCAGTTTTCTTCAACTAGAGCATTCATTTGCCCCTTCAATACGTATCAATATCTCATACTGTTGGAAAATTAAAATCGTAACGCATCATAGTTTTCGTGAGTCCCCTTGCTGATGACTGCATATTCGCTTTTTATTCCTCTCGGGAAAATTAGATTCATGATGCAGCTTCATCATTGTGAGAGGGAATTTGGTTACTCCTTGAGTACAAATTCGGTATTTGGTCAGGGCCAGATTTCCCAAAGGGACAACCTAGGGCACAGCCGTCGGGGGACGCTTATACAGAAGAAATAACAATCAAATATGTAAACGAATTTCAGTATTATTTTGAAAAGTCCATATAAAATGATGTTTTTGAAATTTTCTCGCTTGTTCCTAGAGTATCAGTTCGATATTTGGTACAATAGACGAAAGGAAATTCGTGACATAACTTGATCATCATGACGGGGCATGCTCGCTCTAGTTAGCAAATCATACCCCAAAATAAGGTAAGGCTGATTTTCAATAACCGATTAAGACAATGGTTTCATTGATTGATTTATGGAGATGTTTAGAGCCAATTTTCGGGAATCATCAGTGTTTTGAGAGTGACATTACGTCCAAAAAACATTTTTTAGCATCTGAAATGAGATCATAATTCTTTTTGATTTATAAATAAAATTTAGTGTTTCTATTAAATTTGTGGGAAAGGAATAATAATTCAGAAATGAACAGATCAAAATAATAATTGACTTACACCGGTTAGCTTAAAAATAATTTATATATGCAAAATGATTCAAAATAACATCGACAAGATTAAAGGACAAATCAGGTGTTTGAAAGCAAACAAAAAACACATGTGAAGGCCACAAACACTATTTAAACGTGCCAGAAGGCATTGTAATAAGAAAGTGACGCAACCAAGCAAGCCTTCTTCCTTTGAGAATTGAAGTCTTCACGAGTAACATGCAATCAAATCAATCATGCAACACATGGTGATCAAAATTATTTGTACCGTTGGTCGGACGAGTTAGAAGAACGAGTAATGCAGGCAGCAGAGTGTATCCGAGATACAACCTGAAATTTTGAAAAAGACCTTTGTTCGGAGCAAAAGTTCTTTCTCAAATGCCAGTGCCAATATTTCTGGTAAAAACTAGGAGATCCTCTCCCTGTATTATTGCTCTGCATGTGTAATTTGTACATAAATGAAATATAAATAAGAGTTTAATGATTGGTTGTTACTTCTCGTCCATGCGTTCCACCTTGTCTCAAAAGACGTCTAACACCTACGGAATGCGCATGAAACCCATAGAAATACTATCCTATGGAACGCGCATCGCTATCGCCGAGCTGAAGCAAAGAGGATATGGACACTAGGGTGGATCGAAAAGTATAGGGAAAAAAAATTTTTTCGAAATTATTTTTGGCAGGGGGCGGGAAAGTTGCGTCTTAAGTATATTAGTTTATATAATTTTTTTTTATGGAAATTCATTTATATCTTCCGGTGCCCCAAGCACCCCAAAAATAGTTAAAAATTGATTTTTTTTTATGAAAATTTACAATTTTTTTTGTTTTGCTTTGAAATTATTTTTGGCATGGGGTGGGAAAGTTGTGTCTTAGGTATATTAGTTTACATATATTTTTTTATTGAAATCCATTCATATCTTCCAGTGCCCCAAGTGACCTAAAAATAGTTAAAAATGTCATTTTTTTTTTTGAAATTTATAAAAAAATATTTTCAAAATTTCCTTTCGCACCGAGTACGAAAATTTTGTTTTGGGTATATTAGTTTACATTTTTTTATTATTATTAACATTCATTCATATCTTCTGGTGGCCCGAAAGCCCCCAAAAGTTAAAAATTCACATTTTTACAAATATCTATTAAAAATTGTGAATTAATGAAAAATATTTGAAAAATTTGCAGATTATTCAAGTATTAAAGTATAAACTTATAAATAATTTTAATTTTAGAATAATACATGAAGTATAAATTTAATAGTCAAAGCAATAAATCACAAAACTTATAAAAACTGAACTTATATTATAGATTTTTTAATTCTATTAGTTTGAAGATATACATATTTCTAAAGAATGTAATACTTTTTTGTATTATAATGCTTGATAAGATTTCTTGATTGTATCCTATTCAATATGAAGCCGTGTCTCTTCTCTACTCCATATACACTTTCCGATGCTTCAGACACTAAGCGAAAACATCTTTATACAGCTTGGGCATGGCTTGGATATTTTGACCATTCCTCCGTCTAACTTTTACCATGGCCTCAATTTCTTTAAATGGCACATTCGTCAAAATAGGTGGTTCAAAAGGTCCAACTCGTTGCCAGTTAATAAGTGCAAAATAATCCTTTGCTTTAAAGTCTATTTTTGGTACTTGAAAAATTCTTATTCTGATTATCCTCTGTTTTCATTTCTAGCACAAATTAGTTTTCGTAGTGCTAAAGACCTTATATTCTCTCTGTTATCTGTGAGCATTGACAATAGCAAATTTTCAGTATGACAAAAGAAGCTATTTCTTTGAATAACAGTATGTACTATATTTCTTAAATTGGATTCCAAATATCTAGAAAATAAGATAAGTCTCCATATATACAGCGCTCCTTCTGTTATGGAGGGCTTTGTTTTGACAAGGAACCATACCGGTTGCATATACCTTCACAATATATGTTGCAAGAATAATAAGTTTGTCAGATGGCTTTTCTGTGACTACATACAACCTTAAAATTCTACTTGTAATTGTTAGCCCCCTTGAGTGCGCAACTGCACCAGGCTTTCTTAGTGCCAGGTCAGAATAACATTCAACACGTGATATCGCCATGCAAATATCATATAGATATTGCTGATCATTGGTGAGAACCATTATATCTATATTATGTGGCATATTCTCCACACTTATTGGAGAAAAAAGAGCTACAGGTAGCTCCTCGCAGGTTTCGATTGCTTTACCAATTGGTCGACAAAATTCTTTAGGACCAGTTGTTACATCATCCAAAGAATTTAGTAGATGACGGAGAGGTAACTCATTCGTTTGAAGCAAACAAATTCACCATTGTAATGGTCTATTGAGGCCAGTTCCATCAAGCGAATAATATCTCCTTTGTGCCCAGTATTAATATTTTTTCCATCGCATCCAATTATTGTTAGTCCATTTAATGCATATAATTTGATTCAAAAAAATTGAGTATTGCTTCTTTTATGGCTTTAGCTCCTCCTGTTGCAGCAGTAACATGTCCGATATACACAGAGTTAAGTTCGTTTACAAGAAATAATGCTCCTCCTTCGTGGTCTTTGGGTAGTACTTTGTGTCCTTCTTAATTAGTACTTTTGTGTTGTCTTTTCTCCCATCGAAACATAATCCGGTTTAAAGAGATCAAGACACTGTTAATTTAGTAGATTCTGCAATTACATTTTAAAGCTTTTTACGCTGTCTACGATTTTTATTGCGATCTACCGCATGCGAAGTCTCTCCTTCGTGTACAATTCAAATGTCTTGTAAAACAGCACTGGCAAATGAAGCAGCTGCTCTATCTGAAATTGCGTATCGATCACATTGTCATGCTAAGGTAGGGAAATCTAAACGATTTTACGATTGATATTCCAAGGTAATTACATCCGTATCTGTATACAAGGACGAAAACATAGTGTTGAGCTCAAGTAGCTCCATTGATTAAGTATGAGCAGCATCAGTTTTAACTATTTTACGTTTTATTCTTTTGTCTTTCATCTGTTTTCTTTTTTCCTTTTCTCTTTTTTTTTGGTCGCAATTACGTCCACTTCTCCAATAAACATTTTCCTTTCTAATCTTTGATCTTTTATAAACAATCGCTCAGCAAGTAGAATTTTCATGTCTTTTTGGCATTCACATATATCGAAATTTGTACACTTACAAAATGCGATATCGAACAAACACGATACTTTTTCATTACGATAATTTTCTAATTTTTGTTGGTATTTTTATCATTCCTTCGCCCTATCCTCTAAGTTTCTGCCTGTAAAATCGTTTCTTTTACACATTTTTAATTTTTAGTTCGAAATTTGTATAAAAATCGTTTTTTTCCAAATATTTAAGTGTCTTGGGGCACCGGAAGATATTAAACGAAGTTGAAAAATTTTTGCATGTATGCTAGAACACTTAGAAGACAACTTTTGCACCCTATGCCGATTATTTTATCCACACTTTGGATTTTCGATCCACCCTAATGGACACACGACGACGTTACGACGAAAGGTGCAGGTCTGACGCGACGTATGGTCCCGTGTTCTTTAATGTAGCTATTCATACTAGCGCGACAAAGTTATGTAACCGGTTCCCGCCGCGCGCGTACCATGCTTGCGCTCCGGTTTTGACGGCAAATCATCACATGCTCCCATTGTAACGAGTGACGGTGTTCATACGTGTTATTTTACGAAAGAATTTTCTTCTTACGTGGATGTCAGCTCCACGAATAATCAGTTTTTTGAAATTAAGATAAAATCAGGTTAATTCTTTTTTCTCTTTTTGAAGATAACTTCCGAATATATAATTACATTGTAATTTTTTTTGTAATACTCTATTTAAAATTATAATTATAAACATTTTATTTAACTGATAGTTCTGTGAACTGTAGACCTCGCTCCCCCCAAATAAAAAAAAAATCTAAGATTTTCTCTTCATCGCATTTTTAAAAAGCAACAAATGTTATTCATTGTAAGACAGCATTGTTTGTGAGACACCAGTCATTATAGTTTGACTCTCAAGAGAGGTACTGTGTAAAAGTTTAGCAATATCTATATGGGACGCAATTGAGGTAGTTTAGGTAAATAAAGAGGATAAAATGTTTCGTAATATGCTGAAATAGCAAAACATTCTAGTTCTTTTTACTTCGCTTATCTTAAAAGGGCATATCAGAATATTTTGAAAAAGATGTCAAAATTCACAGAGAAATATTGAATCCTTAAATTGTTTTTTTAAAAAATATCATCAGAAAATTTCACTATTAAAGGCATCAAATTAAATATTTTTTTTTTCCAACTCACTTCACGTTCGAACTAAGAAGATGGAACTCAAAAACTTGGGATAAATATTACAATTTGGCAGAAATATCTACTCTTATTAAAATTCGAAGGTAAACAAACGAGTATGTATGTATGTACCCCTACTATCTTCTCAGAACCGAACGGAGAACGCGCGGAAGGTACCAAAAGATAGAATAATCCAGGGGTTCGCCATTTAAATTTCGAAATTTTAATTAGTGAAAAGATATTAATTAAAAACAACTGACAACAATGCTTTCATTGTTTGGATACTTATAACAATACTTTTCATTGTTACAGCGCAATTCAAAATTTATTTTATTGCGAAGTCGTTTACTTTAAGGAACATTGTTACAACAACAATAAAAAGTGACGCTGACAGAAATAAAAAATGTATTGTTAAAGTGAATAAATTTTTTTTTTATCCCGTGATATTTTTGCTATCTTTGAACAGAATCATTTTAACGAATTTACAGGCGTGTTTTGTTTGCTAAAGTTATGTGCCGAAAGATATAGATTAGTTATGTATGTTTAATTATTCATTGATTTGATCAAGTTTAAATATTTGTGGAAGCTTCTGTTTTAAGCTGAATATTTGGAAGTTATATTTTTGTTCTTTGTTCATCTCGCTTTTTCCGATGCCTAAAAGAAAAAGAGGAATTACAGGGATGCTGCCAGTGACGGAGGCAATTAGAAAACGATGAAAGGAGAGTTGTTGAAACTGAAGAAGAAAGAAGCCGCCGATTGTCCAACTATGGCACGTAACTGGCCAGAACAGAAGAGCGGAAGAAACAGAAGAACAAAGAAATAGCCGACTGTCAGACATGGCAATAACGTGGGCAGGAGAGTGAAGAGCCGAAGATACAGGAAGCAGAAAGCAGCCAGGTGAGACGATTGGCAAAGTTATGGCACAACGTGGCCAGGAGAGAAGAGCCGAAGAAACAGACGAACAAAGGAATAGCCGATTGGCAGTAATGGCACAACGTACAGGAGAGTAGCTATTTTCAAAGAAACAGAAGAACAAAAGAAATAGACGATTGGCAGTTACAGCAAACAACGTACAGGGAGAGAAGAGCCGAAGAAACATACGAACAAAGAAATAGCCGATTGGCAGTAATGGCACAACGTGGCCAGGAGAGAAGAGCCAAAGAAACAGAAGAACAAAGAAATAGCCGATTGGCAGTAATGGCACAACGTATTGTGAGAAGAAGAGCGAAGAAACAGACGAAATAGCCGATTGGCAGTAATGGGACAACGTATTGTGGAGAGAAGAGCCGAAGGAACAGACGAACAAAGAAATAAATGATTGTCAGCCATGGTACAACATGTAAGAGAACGCCGTCTGAATGTTATTGAAGGACAAATCAACATCAGATACAAACTTTTTTTATGCAGCTAGAACTGTTCTGAACTGAAGAACACAACTGTGGAGAAATGGACAATCTCTGTCTGAAATGCGAGGGTTGTATTTCCGGGATGAAAAGAATACCAGAGGAATTTCTACACCATTGTTGTCATAATGGAAAATATAATTGAGCAGGCTTCAGTTTATCCAGCGGGAGAATGAAAGGGATTGATGGATGGCTCCGGTGAATTATCAGTGCATTTCAAAATAACATATGTCGTACCAGTGCTTCAATGGGTGCACAGGATTGTACTGTCTACAGGGAGAGGAGCGTATTGCTCAGAATTATGGCCAGATTTATCACAGGACCTTCATCTACACCCAGATGAAGCAGGAGGGTGAAAAAACACTAATACAACACACTTCCGCAACAATATTATAACACAAGCCATTAGGTATGTGTCACGTGATCTCAGGTATATTATCTGATTTAGCCTGTGCAACGCCGGGCCATACAGAAGAGCCGAAGAAACAGAAGAACAAAGAAAAGAGAATACGTTTTGGGGAACGTAACGTTCACGTTAGCGACAATATATGTAAAAAAAAAATAAAATCGGAGTAAGGGCATATGGCAAATTAGTAATAAAAGACTTAGGAGTTTGAAGGAACATTTACATTTCTGAGAAAAGTAAGGCGACAATATTTGCTGAATGAAAAAAACGGAGCTGGCATATGAAAAAATATGGATCCGAAGGTCTCAATACGTGATCTCATCACTTCTCTCCGGCCTGGAATATCCCATTATTCACATCGCTCCGCAACGCTGGGTCATGCAGCTAGTCTACTTCATTAAAATTCGAAGGTAAACAAACGTATGTGGAATGTATGTATGTATGTATGTCCCTCTATCTTCTCAATGAACCGCCGAACGGAGAAGCGCGCGGAAGGTACCAAAAGATGGAATAATCCAGGGAAGCCATTTCGGCCATTTAAATATCGAAATTTTAATTAGTGAAAAGATATTAATTAAAACTAATTGACAACAACGTTTTTTTTCATTGCATTTCGATACTTTACAACAACATTTTCGCATTGTTACAGCGCACCTTCAAAATATATTTTATTGTTGAAGTCGTTTACTTTAAGGAACATTGTTACAACAATAATAAAAAGTGATGTCAGAAATAAAAAAAAAATGTATTATTGAAAGTGTATAAATTATTTTTTTAGTCCTGGTGATATAACGTCCAACAAAATCATTTTAATGAAATTGTAAAAGGGTATTTTTGTTTCTGTAAAGTTATGTGCCGAAAGATATAGGATTAGTTATGTTAAGTGATTTAATCATTATCTGGCTGATTTGACTGTTTAAATATTTTGGTAGCTGCTATTTTAAACTGATATTTAGAAGCTACTATTTTTGGTTTTGTTCCACCTCGCTTTTTCCGATGCCTAAGAGAAAAAGATGAGTTACACGGGATGATGCCCGTGTAGACAGCAGACAATTATGAAACGTGAAAGGAGAGTTGCTGAAACCACGAAGAAAGAAACGGAATATTTTCAACTATGGTAAAAAAGTGGCCAAGATGAAGAACAAATTCAATAGCCTGTTGACAGTAATGGCACAACGTGGCCAGAAGAGAAAAGCGGAAGAAAACCGAAGAACAACGAAATAGAGGATTGTCAAGACATATAACAACGCGGGCTGGAGAGAAAACCATGAAACAGAAGAACAAAGAAGAAATAGCCGATTGGCAAGTAATGGTACAACGTAGCCAGATGAGAAGAGCCAAAGAAAACAGAAGAACAAAGAAATAGCCGATTGGCAGTAATGGCACAACGTGGCCAGAGAAGAAGAGCCGAAGAAACAGACGAACAAAAGAAATAGCCGATTGGCAGTACTGGGACAACTTTAGCCAGCAGAGAAGAGCCGAAGAAACAGAAGAACAAAGAAATAGAAGATTGGCAATAATGGCAATAACGTGGCCAGAGAGAAGAGCCGAAGGAACAGAATGAACAAATAATAAATAGCTGATTATCAAAATATGCTACAACATGCAAGAGAACGCCACTAAAATGTTATTGAAGGACAAAATCACCCATCAGATACAAACTTTTATGCAGCCAGAACTGTTCTTTACCCTATTGCTGAAGATCACAACTGTGGAGAAATGGACAATCTCTGTCTGAGCAATACGTAACCGAACGAAGCATACCGATGGA
>BGPR01046221.1:0-12098 GCA_013235015.1 Araneus ventricosus | reverse complement strand
TGGAAACAAAATGACTTCCCTCTGATACCATAAAAAATACATTATTTATAGAAGTCTAGATGTAGAAAAAGATAGTTAAGAATGCAATAACAAACTGAAATTTAAAATATACGAAAAATATGTAAAATGGTTCTTAAATTACGATAAAAAATTAGTTCTCAAAATGTATCGAAGACCTCTGATAGTGTGTAATATATAATCGATTAAAGCTTTAATAAAAAAAAGAGAGTTTTCAAGAAATCTTTAATTTTCCTCATTCATTTTTCTCAAATCACATCCAATAACTAAATTTAATGTAATTCTCTTATGTAACTAAATAACGAAAGTTATTACAAAAATATATGAAGATGTTATGACAATTCAATAAAATCAAATAATAGTTTTGAAATAGTGAATTTCAATATTAAGTATATAATAGATATTCTCATTATAGTCTTTTAATGGTAAGATATGTTCTTAATAGTGGTCCTATTCCACGTGAATATTTGCAATTGTTGGGAATTCCATTATTAGAATTGACTTAGTAATCCATACCTGATTTCACAATACATCAAAAAGAATGAAAATGTGGAAGCCATCAAGACATAACATAAATGTAATAAAATAACGAAAGCATTTTTGATTGCTTTAAGTTGTGCTAGTTGCGTATCAAAAAAATGTTACATATCATGCCCAGGATATCAAGAGAAAATATGCTGTGAAAATTATGCGAAGACTGGGAGAGAAAAAAAATATATATTATGCCCCGTGCTTCGCCTGCCTACGCCATTGGAATGTTTGCATTTAAAAAAGAAGATCTAATTCACTTGATAGATAGTAGATAGGTCTCTAGATTATATTACTTATTTTAAGCTCGTAGTATAGAACCACAAAAGTAATATCATGGCTTAAATACAAATGGCGCTGAATTCTGCCTAAAAAAACGGAATCTGTGTACTTCTCATTCACTAGTTGAAATCTTCAAAAAGTTATTCACAAGATGATTTCACTTACGTAAATGGAACTAGTAACACTTCTGAAGATTGAAATTAAAGATGAATATTTTCATACTATACCTTGTTAAGAAATGTGGTAAAATTAGAACTCTTGAAAGAGAAAAAGCTTCAGAAGTCAGTATAAAATGTATTTAACTTTTGCACTATACTGATTAACTCTTTTCCTAATATCTAGACCACAGATAGGAGAGTTAAAATATAAATTTTAACTGTTAAATAAAAAAAGCATTAACAAATTAGAGTTAAATAAAAGAAACGATCGTGTACCCAAGAAACTGTGGTATTTGGACTAGCTATGGATTACCATAATTCAGAAGTTGAAAAAAAACATATTTAAAAAGAGCTCTTGAAACTGTTCAATATTGAGAAAGAAACAGCATTGTAAAATATTACGTGCATAAGAATATGAGAAATGCAAATATATATATATAGTAAATCAAAAAACATCACAGAGTGAAATTTAGACAAACTGCATTATAGTATTTTACAATATATATATAAGCACAAGATTAAAATTAAATTATAACACTTGGTTATAGATCCTACATTCGAAATACAAAGAAGATTTGATAAAAAACTGATTAGCATTATACTTATCAAAACTTGAAATAATCCCTCATTTGAGATTCCAAAATTAAAGTGCCAACTAGTCTTGGGATCTGATTCGTCTATTAATCTAGATTTCTTTGCGCCAACCCTGCACGACGCCCAGCTGTTGACAAAGAAAAGGGAATACGTCACAAAATTATCTCAAAATGAAGAATAAAGAGAAAAATATCACAAATATTACACCTCATAATATCTAAAAATTATATAAACTTACTATTACACAACATACAATTAAAACAACGTATCCTCTAATCACCATTTAATAAATGCAAAATTAAATCTGCATATTAAGCTTTCTTTGCTTCATCTTACTAATAAATTTTAATTTATAGACTCCGTCCAAACAATACATAATATATGAGGTATATGAATGATGTATTTATTTTTTAGTGCAATATATTGATGTTTTTACTTTATTTTTATTTGAATTTTAGTCCTTCATAGTTATGTTTTTTTTATAGGTTTGAGTGTAAGCACTTTTTTCTCTAAATCTTTCATTTTAGGGTAAGTTACCCTGTTTTTTCTTCTCAACATTTAAAATAATAGGGATGGTTCTGTCAGCTAAAATTAATTCTCTACCTTGAAGCTAAAGTTTACCACATGCTGCTTATATTATATTTGAAAAAACCATTGCAATTTGGATTACCTTTTCATACTTTTAATAACAAATTATTTTTTTACAGTTGATATATAAATGTTTAAACTTTTTTGTCATGGTATATATAGCTTTTCAATTTAGATTTTGTTTTAGATTTGATTTATTTGTTTAAATAATGATTTTTTAGTATAGATTTGTTTCTTGATATGTCATGTACTTGTGGTTCTTGATGCAACAAGTTAGATCATATCAAGATCATATTGTAACAAGTAGTTATATATATATTTATATATATATATATATATATATATATATATATATATATATATAGTAGGCATTAATAATAATATACATATATATATAAATATTTTGCATTTTAACTATATTCAATTATTTTTCAACGATACTCATTTCTGTTTTAATTATACTACCTACTACCTTCATCAGTATAAGAGATTCTTAATTTCTACTTAGAGTCGCGAGTCTTTCCGGGAAAATCCCTTCCCTGGGTAGAAAACTATCTGCGCATTAGTTAACTGCACTTTTGTTCTGAATTTTAACTGAACATTGTAGTGCAAGGCACTGACGGAAGTTTTGGTAAGGAATGATCATGTGAACTTGTAAATCTTGATCTAAGATGCTAAAATGATTTAAATATCTTTTGCATGCTTAAAGAAAATACTTATATATATATATATATATATATATAATATATATATATATATATATAAATATATATATATATATAAAGTATATATATATATATATATATCAAATGTCAAGGAAAATCAAGTAAATGCTGAAATAAAAATGGAGAGACTGTGTTAACGGTAAAGCTTCTTTACAATTATGCATGATATGTTTCTTATTTGTTTTATATATATATATTCTATTATTTTATTCTAGGTCTTTTGTATTTTGATTTTTTTTCGATTCTTTTAAATCATCTTTATTGTATTTGTCTTTATTCAAGAGTTTTTCCATTTTTAATTGTCTTGTGCTTTTTTTGAGGGATAGCGACATATTTTTACGGTTTTCGTATGTCGCTAGCAGAAAAAGCACTTGGTAATATCATAGGCGAGTTTCTCTTCCTGACGATAAGCGATCGCTATGATAATTTTCAATTTATTAAATTTTGTACCTATTTCGCCATTGTTTCTATGTTTTGAATTTTTTGTCTTTGCTTTTTGTTTGTATATATATATATATATATATAAAAGAGGCAAAACAGAATAGAAAACTATAAAATAAAATAACAAGCTTCATATCAAATTCGAAAAGATATGAAAACGAATTGAAAAAAAGTATCCTGAGAAAAGATAGAAATGCGAATAGTAATAGATGGAGAATATACATAATTATACCAAAGCAAAAGTGAAAACACGTCACTGATCTCGTTCCTTCTGCTACGTAGAATATTTATTCCATTTTCTAATGTATAACACATCATACTCTTCGTTTTAATTATTCAAAATTTTATCTATCTTTTTCGTTTTATAATGGGATGAAAAATGTTTTAGTCTTACGCAAGTAACTGATTCAAAGAAAATTCTCAAACTTTTATATTTAGAATCCTAATGAATTTAACTCTGAAGAAACGTTATTGAAGAGCGCGTTAAGGAAAAGTAGACCAGCAGAGAAACTGCTCAAGAGAGACAAATCTACTTAAAATAATGCCAAAAAAAAATGCAGAACGAAGAGAAACACAAACGAGCGAGAAAGCAGACTGAGGCAATACCAAAAGGGAAGTATCGAAGGCAGGAGAAACTAGAGCAAATATAATATACGAGTTCAGGCTGAGTGGAAGTTGTGCTTGAATGTTACGCAATGAATATGATTTATAATTTGATTATACTATAAACTGAAAGCATAGTGAGTATAAGATCGATGTCAAGCATTTTATAAAAGTTGCAGTGGTAAAGCAACTGCATGTAGTTACGTAAAAGCGTAAATGCTCTGCTTCTAGAACCACCTGAACCTTTAAAATTCTTTGAATCAAGATGTAAAAGGTTTGATTCAACAAGAAGGATACTAAATGAGATTCATGCTTGGTGGAAAAAATAGTGGGATAATATTTGTAGAAATAGAAACGGAAAAATCAAGAAAGAATATGAAAAATTAATCTGCAATGTCAGCCGGGTTATTTAGCATACTCATAAATCTAATTGAAAGGTAGTTTGTTTAAATCTCAATGATTTATCCGATAATCATGGCAACAGTTTAGAATTAAGAACTGTTTGAACTTTTATTTGTATTTATTGATTGCTTTTTATTTTCCAGGCGCGTTGAACATGGCCATGAATAGCTGCTTAATAATCCATGACCAGGCATCCTGTGGTGAAAGTAGATTGGCAGGACAAATCATGCTTTTGGCTGCCAAACAGAATTCGTCATTCATTTCTGAGGGTTTTCCGGCATGTTGGAAACGATGAATCTACTCAACGAATCACTCCATGATCTTTAAAATACCGTGACAAATTGTTCTCTGAAATATGGATTTCGGAAAGCTTGCTCTCTGTTGTTTAATTGTTTCATCTGAGAATTCTGTATAATTTTAAAGGGATTGCAATGGCTATTTGGATCTCATGGAAGATTTATGCTTTTATAAAATAATAAAATCATTTAAATATCAGATGTAATAAAAATTTCATTGATGATATGAAATCTTGTTATGTTTTCATCTTTTATTGAAAACTCATATTTTTATTCATTTTACCTCATCATTGAGTCATTTTTATGATCACTTGATTCGGAGGAAAGATTAAGATTAAAATTGAATGAAAGAGTAGATATTGAATCTCCTTTTCCATGATTTTCCAAAAAAATAATAAATGCTCATCTCAAATACACTTTTGTAGAAGAATAAGATTTCTAACATTAAATGTATGTATAATTCAAATACTAAATTGATTTAATGCAATTAACTTGTGCAGTAGCTTTCTACTTGGAGAATCTATTGATACCAAACGCGCGGTTCTTGTCCTTAAAAAAGCTCTTAGGTAGATGTTTTATCTATGTAGAAAGTTGTTCGTTCCTTGCCCACTGCAAAATGAAAATTTTTAAAAAAACATTTCTAAAGTCCTGTTCGTTCACGGTTTCAGCACCAATAAAATATTGAGTATTAAACGTATTTATTCTCATTGATACATAATATATAGTATATAAAGAAGAGAGAAAAGGTAAGAAACCTTGAACGCAATTGAATTTTAGAACACTGAATCATTAAAGCTATAAAAAGCAAGAAAAAAACTACCATCCGGCCAACGTTTCACGAGTCGTCAGTCAGAATCCTCGAAACGGACACAATCGTAACTTACAGCCAACCAACAGCAACTTAATACAACAGCACCAAATTGTTTTCCCACAAAGAGGGAAAAAATAGCAAACCATGATATTTCCTGGGATCGTTTGGCCTAGTAAGGTCTTTCCACCATGCACACGAATCTTCCAGGTGGCTCGGTGGTCCAGAGGCTAGAATTTGCTGCCACACACTTGTAGCAACAAATCATTTTAAGCCAGATTTTAACTCTGAAGGAGGAGGGTAACTGTAAATGCAGTGTGCTTGATATGTGCACGTAAATGTCCATGAATTAAGTTTTTTCTGGTTTCTTTGATAAATATTTTATAGTTTAGAAAGAAGAAGGAATAACGCAGATGCCACCACTAAAGGACTTAACCGGATGTGCAGAAACTCGCTTGTCGGGTCGAAAAAAAATCGATGACGATGAATAGGGGTCACATAGTGTCTCCAACACTGTAAGCAACAAGCAGTAGGATTAATTTGATCAATATTCTTCTCATAGCTCCACATAGGCGTTAGATTACACGGCAATCCTCTGTTTTCAACTAACTCAACCGGACTTCAGTCACACGATTTATTCATCTTTTTATGTAGCAAACAAGCTGAAATGTGTCGGTTACTAGTACGTTGAAATCATATGATATAAGTAAAGAGTGAATTGATTAGGGATGTAGGAATACAAAATAGTTAAAATATCGCATAGGAAACATTATCAGAAAACCAACCGATGAGATAAAGGGTCTTGCTGTTGGATTTCAGCACACGTCATTTAAATTTGCTGCTGCGTGGGAAAACACGTTACAATTTTAAAGATACAGAAAGGCCATATTTTCTGAAATTGTTGCAAAATCACCATGCAGTAAAGAAAACCTTCAGGAAATGCTGAGTATTCTCCGAAAGGAATCACCGTATCATGAGAAGGCAATGTAAAGCGTGCAAACTGTAAACGCAGTTGCTTGATCGGTAATGTAATTCCATGGATTAAGTTTCTTTCCTGGTTTCTTGGAAAAATATTTTATAGTTTAGAAAGAGGAAGGAATGATCTATTTTACCGCCTCTATTTCATTTAACATCATATGAACAGAATTTAATTAAAACATTTTGATTGAAGTCCGACAGTAAGAGTTCATGCCTAATATAAATTATTGGGACCAATTGGACTGCCACCCTATATTACGCAACTTTGTGACTAGATTCAATCAAAAACTCGCCGGAGGCTGGCTTGGTGAACGTTAAGATCATGTAGATCGAACATCCTCCCACTATTGTGGTGTGGAAGTTTTTTTACGTATGGGGTGAGTTCAGTGCGTTATCGCTCTTCAGTCCAGCCAACAGCGCCAAAAATCGACGATTAGAAAAAAGGTTATAGTTTTGAAATTTGTTGTGTTGGAGTAGTATCCTAAACGATATACTAAAAGTCCCGCAGGTAGGGGATGCGGATACAGGGGTTTAAAGAGCGTTTTCAGTTTTTCTTAAATACCTGAAAACTATGGACTTACAGAAAACACTCAATTACGAAATTAAACTACATAAAATGTCCTACAAAGAAGTCCTATATTTTTTTGTACCATCGATATTTAGATGATGCAGGGGGATTCAAAAGTGAATATTTCTAAAATTCTTTAAAATGAAAATCAGTTAAAGAAGTAAAAACTTAGAAAAATTATTTATTCCTCAGCATACTTGAGTATATATATATATATATAATTCTTTATTTTAAAGATATTTTTACCAAAAAAAACCGGTCATTCGCTGAACTATATATACATCAGCCGTTACATTTCAGTCTCTTTAAAATTAACTTTTTTCTTAAAAAAAATTAACATCTTTATCCTGTGTACAAAAGCATCGCTTCGTAAGACAAATATCGTATTACACATCACATTTTAGAAAAAAACTTTAGAAATAAATCTATTTATTTTGTAACGAATATCACAAACTCTTCCTATCCAAAAACTTTAATTGAAAATGTTTTTAATTAAAGTGTGTAAAATTTCTTGTGCTTTTATTTATATTTACTTTCTTGCATGACATTTTTAAAAAACAATATTTGTCTTTTTAACAAACATACTCATTTATTGACTTCTTTATCCAGAATATTTAATTTTACCAAAACTAATGAAGGTTTTTCTTCTGAGATTTTCTAGATCTTGAAATCAAAATAGTTGATAATAAATTAGAATGAGATTTATGATAAAAGAACACACTTTCATTTTAATGTAAATATTACTAATGCGAATAAATATAAGTATTCAAATTTATAGAAACATCTTCTAGTGAATTAGTATCATAGAAGACTTATTTTAATACAGCAGTGATAACAGAGATCATAATCGATAGATTTATTGAAAATGCTTGAGATATGGATTTCCTATTAATTCCATGTTTACTTTACTAAAAAAAAAATTAACACCTTTAATTTAAATGTATTGAATTAATTATTTTGAAATAATCATATTTATGGAATTCACTTAGATTTTTGTACATCAATATATAGGTAATGGCGCACTATATTGTAGAAACAGATTGATCTTTATTTTAAGAATTGCATCATATTATTTAAAGTATATTCTATACCAATAAGTTACTATAATTTTTAAAAAAATTAAATTCAGAGTTTATTTATTAATGATGTTTTGTAGTATATATAACCTATTTATTTATAATTTTCACATAAATGAAACTGTATTTGTATATAGCTCTTGGCTTTTATAATTGCTATGACTTTGAATTGGTAAGCATTTAGTTATTTTCTCGTTCTTTCTTTGAAATATTTTGGGATTTATCCTATACTTTTGCTTTCTTCCAACAAATGGCCTTGCGAGTTCTAAAATTGAATTTATGCGACTACGATTCCTAAAATCGATTCATTTGATTTTTGGAATTCCAACTGGGTTCTTTTCATAGTAAGTTTATAATCTAATTATCTTTCTGTATTTCATGGTATGATTATTAATTAGGTAATATTATTTTATATTTAATTTTAATTATTGGTTTAATAGGTGTATATACTGAAAATATTATTTCAATTTTAATTGTTTGTAAAATATTTAACTATATATATATATATATATGCCTACATAAAAAATATGCATAACCCATTTTTACAATTGTACGAAATCGAGTTTTTTCCTCATATTTTTCTACTATTTGATCAAATTCGGACTCCGCCTCTGCTTCTAGAAGGACACCATTAGTACAGGTACTTAAAAACAATCAACAAGAAGAAAATAATAGAATAAATTTAAAAAGGAATCATAATTTAAACATTAAACTAGAAAACAAATTTTAATTTACACACAATAAAATTTAAAGAGTAAAATTTAGGAAAAAATAAATAAAATGAAGACAATTATTTATGAGGGATTATTAATAGAGCTTGATGGCTAATATTTAAATCATCTTATTAGCGTTTTAATGTTTGTGTTTTTTCCTATTTCTTTTGATTATTTGCTTTTAATGTACATTTCTCCATTGTTCTTTGTTTGGGAATTTCGGCTATGAGAAGCTATGTTTGGCGTAATGCTAGTTTCTTACAGAAAAATTTCCCAAATATTAATTTGAATCCATTTCGTTCTTAGTTCTTTGCCCTTGAAAAAGTAGACTAGAATGGATTCCTTGTTTTGTTTTTGGTTGTATTTGATTCACTCTGAGTTTTTTACTATTTCTTCCTTTATTTATTTTTGACCACCACTGCTCTCGAAACGTACTATACTACACTTGTATGATTATTATACAGCCATAAGGTTTTTCTGAGAAATATTGCTTCAGAACTTTTTATTGATTTTACAATTACAATAAGGAATTTTAGAAATATTCACTTTTAAATCCCTTTCTATCTTCTAAACTATTGATACTACAAAAAAATTAGGACTATTTTTGTAGGCAATTTAATATAAATTAATTCTGTAATTAAGTGTTTTTCGCTAAAACACATAGTTTTCGAGAAATTTCAGAAAGACTGAGACCTCCGCACACACACCGGTGAGGACTTTTAGTACATCGCTTAGGGCAGTCTTCCCAACAACTGTACAAAATTTCAAAACTACACCTTTTTTAAAATTTACAATTCAAAATGATGGACTACGAGTACAAATGACTAGACTACGAGTAGAAGGAGACTTGTGTAGGGGAACGGATGTGAGGGGAGGAAGGGAACACGACTGTTCATCAAATAGGTTTGTTAGCCCCCTCCCGCTCCTACACACACAATACTACCCTTGTATAATTATTATATAGGCATGAGGTTTTTCTGGGGGTTGTAGATTCAGCACTTTTAATTGATTTTACCATTACAATAAGGAATTTTAGAAATATTCACTTTTGAATCCCCCTGTATCTTCTAAACTATTGGCTCTACAAAAAAATGTAAGACTTTTTTTGTATGAAATTCTGCTTAGTTTCATTTTGTAATTGAATGTTTTTCGCTAGAACCCATAGTTTTCGAGAGTTTTAAGAAAAACCGAAAACGCCCCCTTTAAATCCCCTGTACCCTCCAACGGCGGGGGCTTTTAATATGTCATTTAGGACACTACCCCCAACAACTGTGCTAAATTTCAAAACTACACCATTTTTTTTCCTTCATTGACTGGACTATTATAGCTGTTCAATATTAAGACGTCTGTCCTCAACTATCTAAGTATGGATTCAAAGCAGCACGCAAATAAAACCAATGAATCAATTATTCGTTAACCCCTTCCCTTGCGCTTTTATTTAATATTCAAATTAGATGCCACCACCCATTTGATATTTTTTTTATTTCAATCAATTTAAGATGGTAAAGAATACCTGAAACATTTAAGCGGGAGCAGGTGATTTTTGTAATTAAAATTAATTCTTACCTTGGCTTAATTACAGATTGAAATAGCGTACGGGTAGAAAAGAGCCGAACGTTATGACATGCACCGCCGACCAAGAAGGGTTTAAACTCAGGTATGTAAAATTATTTCTTTCTAATTGTAGTACAATACTTTTTCCATAACTTTTAACTTTTTTTTAAGTCATACATTTTTTTCAAATTTTTCATATTAGTTTCAACGTAATTGTAGTATTCATCTCCCAGCAGGGAAATATGTAGAATTAGCATTCCCAACACAAAACACAAAGGTTAGGTAGCATGGACCAAAATAAACAAGATTTATGTGGAGGAAAAAGACGTATATTTACATTCGAAACGTACGGTATAAAAAATAGGGAATGGTCCCCCTCCACTTTTTCCTACACATCCATTTAATTATATCACATATGGTCAAATATAATGTGATATTCCATGTGCCCTATGCATTTTCGACTGGCATCTGTTAAAAGAATTCAAGACTACCTTTTACACGGACGATATTTCAATGCTGTTAGCTGATTTTGTAAAGGTGATAATTTCGGATGATAATTTTGGAGCATATTAACGACAATCATGCTGCATAAAATTTTAAAAAATAATACCTTTAATAATGCTGCTTTTATTATCTTGCTTTTATCCGGCTGACACATTTTTCAAAAAATTATTTTTAATCAGAGCCATGAAATTTTGCATAGAAATATAAATATTTAATATTTTCACGGGACGAATTGGAAAAAGGAGTTCTTGACATGTATCACTTGAGCATGAATTCCTTTCTGTAGTAAATTTTTTATAATTGATATTTAATGGGAAAAAGGTTTCTAGATAGTTTCAGCACAGCTGGAAAATTTTGAGGACTTTTTGAAAGACATATCCTTCTTCATTTAAAGCTTCTTGTTATTCATAATGACAACATTATTCTATTGATTTGAGATGAGATGAAGATTGCAACGTTCCTTATTTCGTTAGATGACAAAACACTATTTTACTTACTCAAGATCATCTAAAAATTGCAGTCATTCTTATTATGCAGGATGACAATAAAACATTAAAACAGTAAAAATCTGATCATTTAAAGAATTGCAACATGTCTAAATGTAGTAAAATTTCTTGTAACATACAGTATCAAAATAAAGGCGCTTTTGAAGGTATAAATTTAAATCCAAAATGGAGGCCTAAGAGATAATTACAAAAAAAAAATCCGGACCTTTCTTGGCACACCGGTAACTGTAAAACCAGCCGTCTCCATAAAAATACCGGCATTGTGGCCGACGCATAATAGCCCCATTTAGAGGGGCATTCATAGCTGCTCCACTCTGGAATTTTTGGAACACGGGAAGGAAAAGCCAATCGCCAGTTTTTATAACCGATGAAAATTGGCTCAAATGGTTTTAACTGATGGAATTCCGAATAGTTTGAAGTCTGATTGGAAAATGGCCTTTTTAGGGCCTCTCTTCGAGGGTAGAGGCAAAATAAAGGTTTTGCCTAGATTGGGACCTCGCGACGAGGCTAGAAAATCGGAAATCAGCGGTGTGGGGTGTGGAAGAGGAGGAATAGGGGGGATCAAAGAGAGACGGTACCGGGGCCGCCGTGACGAGCAACTGTTTTTTTTATTGCTCTCTCTAGGAGGCCCTGCGGCAGCGCACTTTAGAGCCTCCGTGAATGACGTGCGTAATTTTTCGACATGAATGGGTGGAAAAAAACAGACTTAGGACAAATGGCATAACTTAGCCTTCTCGTGAATGCCCAACTTTACGA
>BGPR01046220.1:0-12098 GCA_013235015.1 Araneus ventricosus | reverse complement strand
AATCACGTATCATTCTAGTAAAGTCGTACGCCGTATAAGTACCGCGAATACCGGCAGTTCCGAATCAGGTTGAGCGAAAGTAATATTGCGAATTTTAAAAAAAGTCACACACACAATAAGCTTCCGAAGAAAGTTGAATTCAGCAACTCTAATGATGCCGAAATCTCATGACACATGCTGTTGATTCATTCAATGAAGAATGGCGCTCTTATTTATAATGCAATGGTGACTATTGGATAAAGATCAAGATTCCGTCGAAATTTACTAGAATGTGTTAATCTGCTGAGATTTTAATGATGCAGATATTGTACGAGAAGGAGATCGCTCTCATAAGAAGAAGATTGCGATTGGAAAAGGAACCTCTTCCAAAAAATACATAATCCTTTGAAAGAAGCTTATTCGGTATAGCAACAATGCATTTATTGAATCGATGCCGAAGATGAATAGACATATTTCTGAGCTTTCTAACATTTGAAATGTAATTGATTCTGAAAAGAAATCGAAATACAAAGCAAATCTGGCATTTTATAGATTATTTAAGCAAAGTAGGCTAAGTTAATTTATAGATTTGTCGTAGCTTTTTGAGACAAAACAGCTTTTTTTATAGAATCTGTGAACTAGAATTTCTGGATATCTCAATTTCTTATATACTCTCATTTGAGTCTACATCAAGAGTATCTGTATATTTCTGTTTTCCTGCAGATTTTCGAAATTTCATTTCCTTCTACAAATATGTTTACAATATAGCTGGATTTTGTTTTTTTGGCCTATTTCTAAAGTTTTGAGAGGAAGTATAATATTGTTTTAATTGACTCTGTAGCCAACGCTGATAAGTCCATTTTTGATGTCTTCTAGTTTTAAGACTTTGATATAATTAAAACGATTATTTTTAGCTCTCTTAAATTATTCACCTGTTGCAAGCAAGAATTTATATACATTCACTAATCAAATTAATAAAATAAAAAATAAAATTATTAAATTAAAAAATATGAATTTTCTCAATTTTTTCAATTTATCTGCATTGGTTTCTTGATCGACTAATTTAGTTATATAATTATATCCATTATATTGGTATTATATGGCTAGGTCTTTATTCAAAAAGAGACGTCACAGCAGTTTTCTTCGGTACTTAAAAAAAAAGGAGAACAAGTTGCTGTTTGGGAAAAATTTTATTCTAGAGGTATTTATTTATATTATTAGAATTCAATAATATACTAATTATATTAAAGATAGTTCTGATTTATTAATTTGTATTATTACTTTTAAATTAATAAATTGTAATTTGTAATGGAAAATTAATCTCAAACTCATTTAAATTAATATTTGACTACGTCATTGGGTGGATCATTACCACGCGCTTATTTATCGCCTGTATGCAATGTTGCAACGTGGGGAATTGGCGGTTGCAAAAAGCTGAGGCATCCTTCAATGTTTTATACTGGCGATATATATCTCCAAAATTCAGGTTAGTGGAGAAAGTATGTTAATCTTGATAAGACATCTAGGACTGGTGTGTTTTCATGAAATAAATGTTGTTGAATCTGGCCCATTACGATTAAGGCTGGGTGAGTGCAAGCCCCTACAGTCAGTCAAAATTATTTTGAACAAATAGTTTTCTTATAACATTTAATTATTAATCACTTAATTATTTAAATACTTGAATAATTATAGGAATTAATTTTAATTTAAATAAATGCGAGAGATTATTAGGTTACCTCTGTACCTAAGAATTAAACATTTGCTGATACTGTCGAGTTAAATATTCCTACTTGCAGAATGTTCTCTTTGGACTGTTTTCCTTTTTTCTGTCTCATTTTTTGATTTTATTAATGTATATATGTTTTCGGTTTTGTGTGCTCTGCTCGTGCATGTGATTTAATTTAATGGAACAGACAATATACATTAACTGGAAGTGCTTTAGTGATAAAATTGCTAGCCTAAACACTAATCTCGTTTAAATTCATGTCTTCTAAAGTGATATCTATTCTATCATCATCAAACAGCACTTTTTTAAACAACCTTTGCAGTTATTGGAGATCTAGAGTCACTAGTGTGAATTCTTAAATATATTTTATTATTAATCCCTTTAATGAAATGAAATGTTCTGATGGAAAACATGTTGGAATCAATTTAATGTATACAAAATCAATCAAATAAAGGATGTTATAAATATTTTTGATAGATCTGTAATTTTCCTATGCCATAAAGTTTTAATCAAATTCTTTCTTGTGAAACTTCAAAGTAATTTTACTATTCTTACTCTTTTTGTAACAATTAACTGGCTTTAAATCATATAATCCAAATTCCATTGATCCAGTAAGGTTCTTGCTTTCTTTTCACTTTCTTTGTATAAACTAAGAGTCTAGCTTTGGAACTGAATATTTAGTCTGTCTGTAACTGCTTATGATATTCCAAAGATGAAAGGAATTAAATCTATTTCCTGGGGAAACCTATGAAGAATCGCTGGTTCTGTAAATTCATATCGCTATTTTGAATTTTCAGTGTACAAAAGACTACCCATCATCTCTTTACACTGTTGGGGATAAAAGAAAATTATAATACTGAAAAAAATTGCGAGTAAAATAGATGTTTATAAAGAAAGTTAAATACCTGAGCGAGCCACATCATGTGTTCTGATTACAAGCACATAAATACATGAAATTCCAATGCTATTCTTATAAATTAGGACTGAAGATTTAAACCTCTGCACTTTAATATGGTAACACTTGGGGTGTGCATTTCAGTGCTGCAAGAAATGAAAGCTGCCTATCTTTTGTGTATAGAGGGCTGGCAGCGCTATGGTATTCTTTTAAAAAACTCTGTCTTGAACCCTGTGTACTTCCTCTCTGTGTATCATCCTTTGACTTAGGATTTTCCTGGTTTAGTCGGCTTACATTAAAACTCCTTGGACTTTATTTTGTACCTACTCTTTTTTGTTCCTCTCCAGCTCGTAGATAAGACAGATTCTAGCATTTCATGTCTGAAATAGGGTACGTTAAGGTTTTGATGTATATAATCAAAACAGAAAATGTCCATATGATACCAATCATGATGATTGATGAAAAGTTTTCACAATCTTAAATATCACTCTGTTGTGGCTGTATCACTAATTGAGGATGTATGTTCATAAATGTTTTTCCTCCTAAATTTATTTCAAATAGAATTGAATTACAAAGGATAGTTAAAGTGCTGAAACCTCAAAATTGATGAAATGGAACTAATGTCGTTTACTTCCTAGTCCTACACAAAATATAACAACTTTAACCTTTTATTTACTTCAGTCAATGCTAAATGACTGCTTTATATATTAAAATACCAATGAAAGTGGTAAAGTATATGATTGCCTTCTAAAATAAAAAATGAGATATAGAATAAGTTAGAATTGAATAATGGATTCTCTCAAAAGCATGACATTCACATTCCTATAATATTTTCCAATCTCTGTAAAATGAATGTATGTATGGATGATTCTCAAGAAATTTGTCTGGGGCTTAATACTTACTGAATTCTTTCTGTAAGCAAAGTGTCAGTTTCAAATAGGTTAAGTAGAGAATTATTAAAGTTATTTTAAATTAATGAGTGTTCTTATGATTTAATTTCCTTTGAAAATACCATTTTTTAGCATGAGAAGCATGGAAAGAAACTTTTCTGATTTCTGCAAAAATTTATTAAACTAATATAGTATATAAAATGAGTTCGAAAAGCAGTTTCTTGTTTAATTTTATTTAAAATGTTCTAAATATTTAAATTGAAATATTTGAATCTGAAATGTCACATTATTCGAACAAAGTTACACCATGTTAAAACAAAATTTTTGTATCTAGATCACCCTTATTTTATTCATTCCGAAACAAGTATCAAATAATAAATGCCATGGAGATGTTCAATTGAAAATCAATGACTCGTAAAGATATTTTCTTTTGCCATGCATGTACCACTTGAACGTTTCCAGACTTTGCTTCACATGATTTTTTTAAACTATATTTATACATGTTATAGTGTGCAACAACGCTTATAATTTGAAACAAAATATTGTACCTGTAAATGGTAATTTTAAAGATTATTAGGCTCTTTCAATCTTGGTGTGTATTTGGAGCACTGTATTTGGAAATAAATATTCAACAATCTTCATTGTAAAATGTTTTACAAAGGACAATAATATATTTTACAAGGCTTTTAAATAGTAGAAAAGAATTAAATACAAATAATAACTCAAAAATCAGGAATGTTTATAATCCCTATCTTTATAAAGAACTAGCAGTACGCGCACGGCTTTGCCCATGGAATCAGGACTTCAACAAAATGAAAAAAATACCGCCCGCAATTACATGAAAAAGCTTTGAAAACAAAATCAAAACAAAAGATATGCTTTATTGATTTCCCAGCTAATTTTTTTTCGCGAAAATGACATTTCAAATGTAGAAAAACAGTACATAGTACATTAATCCAAAACAATATTAAAAAATTGCACCATAAAAAGCATTATTTTACAGCAACCAAAACATGCGAGCCAAATAAACATGTTAAGACACTGCCGAAAATAATAATCGAAGTATCTTTCAACACACTCGGAAAAAATTAATTAAACAAGAACGGGAAAAGTCATTTTAACCGTTCTTGTTTTAAATCGTTTAGAACCGTTCCAGTTATAAGCTGAAAAATATTGAAAATAATAGTGTCATTTGAACATCTGATATAGCAAATTCAAAAAAAAAAAAAAAATTCGATGGCAAAAATGACTATTTTTTAAAAATTTCACACAAACAGTTTTTCAAATTTTTATTTTTACAGATAATAAAATATGTAAAGACGTAAATTTTAAAATGCCAGCCATACAATTCTGTATGATACATCACAGCTAACGAAACTTAAATATTACATTTCAAATAACTCGTACTCAATTCATCTATCACTCATCGTAGACTGATTAACCCTTAATATGGTCGCGGAAGCAAAACCGACAAAACTGTACACTTAAACCTAAAAAAAATTTGAATAAAAAATTACCTGTCGCACAATAGACAAAAATTTAAAAGTGTTTTCGTACCTCATAATCTTAAAATGACAGGAAAGCATGAAATTAAATGCTTGAAAACAAACACCAAAAGAGCCTGAAATGAAATATCTGTTGCCATGTGTTAAAGAAAATATTACTTTGAAGCAGGTGCGATAAAATATTTCAGCAATGCACTGAATTCTAAAGTGAAAATTCTGCTTTGGAGTTAATTTCCCAAGAAAGCAATTTTTTCTATCATAACCGTAACAATTAGAAAAATGCTTGAATAAAAGATTTGAAGAAATAATGAGATGGTTTGAATTTCACTTACAACAATAAAAACATTGTTACAATTCCTGTTTTGAAACATTAATTAAAATTGAACAAAATATTGCATGGGAATAAGATTGATTTCATTGAGAAGCTAATATTTTTTATCTTTAAGATGTTGCAAAAATGGTGTTTTTGCGATAATAGCATCCGAAGTTATTCCGTAGAAGCAATTAAATTTAAGGTAATTTTCAAATAATTTAAATTCTTATTAAAATTTCAAAAACTCCTTTCATAGTGAGCACCTACTCCCCAAGTAGCAGCCTTCTGAAATGACTCCCTTGTCGAGTGTTCTGAGGATAGTTGAAGTCCCGGATTATGTTCCTGCTACATCAGTCCTCGAGGGATCTGCCGTTTCAACCTGCGCTTCCTAGACTCATTTCAAAATTTGACATTTTTTCCGGGCTGTTTTTCTTTTAATTTTGAATACATCTCACAGATGGCCGCAGATTTTTGTATTAAATTTAATGTACCTTTACATAGCAAATGTTTCAAAGATTTTCATGTATCTAAAAAGTAATCGGTTTTGCCTGACGTTGCGTATTCGGAACATTTCGTGTCTTCTATAAAATTGAATAGTTTTCTTCGAATGTTACTTTTTTTCTTAATTAGACTCTAATACGTCTAAAAAATTTTTTTGTCCGTTTCCTTCAAACAAAAGGGAGTGCGGTCGTCAAAGGGTTAAGAACGATTTGCAAGAACACAGAAAGTGAAGCTAAATAAAATAACATACTTTTAAGAAGAGACTCTTTTTACAAATATTAAGACGTCTTTGTGTCTTTTAAATTTCCTCTATGGCATTTTATTCTTTCTTCTCACCAGATGACATTTAAAATTTTGATTTACAGGAAAATTCGAATGTTTCGGGAACCTACCATCCTTTCTGGCTTTCAATAAGCCGATTCGATAAATTTTTCGAGATGCTCCTGATCAGCGCTGCCCTTTGGATTTTCAGAAACAGGACACAAATATGGAGGGGATACGACAGTGCTGGGCACAGAACATACCACTCAGACGAAACATCCTAAGGGAAAAAGATGAGGATTTTGGAAAGCAGTTGGGGCTTACGGACTTTAAGGCAAACAGTGTCTGGTTTGAGAATTAAAAAAAAGAAATAACATTACCTTTCAGAAAATTTATCTCGAAATTGGCAGTGTAAGCGACGAAGTTTGCAATGAATGGCTTAAAAGTTTGTCTGCAATTTTTAAAGAGTATGAGTACATTTTCAACGCAGATGAAACTGGGCTTTGCTTCAAATGCCTTCCTGATAAAACAATGGCTATTAAAGGAAAAGCATGTCATGGTGGGAAGAAAGAATGATTCTATTGTTATACTCTAGCATATATAGTTCTGAAAAATTGAAACCACTTACGATTGGAAAATCAAAAAAGCCAAAATGTTTTGTGAGAGTTAAGTCTTTTCCTATGGAGTATAAAGCGAATACAAAGGCTGGAATGACTGGTGAACTGTTTGAAAACTGTCAAAAGGCATTAGACCAGAAAATAGCTCGTCAGAAACGCAAGATCGTTGTTTTCATCAACAACTGCAAAGGGCACACCATCGCAATCATATCGCAGTCGAAGTTTTAAAAAATAGTGTTTATGCCACCAAGCACAACTTCTAAGTTGCCAACCTTAGACAAAGGAATTATCCACAATTTCGAGATAAAATATTGCCATTAGTAGTAAAGAAATGTATTACAGAAATCGATGAAAGAACAACACGTGTAGTGAACATATTGCAAGCAACGCGAACGGCCGTTAAATCCTGGATTTGTGTTGAGGCGAAAGCAACTGCGAATTGTTTAAAAAATACAGGCATTCTAAAGAAAGTTAAGTCAGCAACTCTAATGATGCCGAGGAAAATCTCAATGACACACATGCTGTTGAATCAATCAATGAAGAATGGCGCCTTATTTCTAATGCATTGTAGGTGGACACATTGACAACATTTCAAGATTCCGTCGAAATTTACCATAATGTGGAAATCTGCGGAGATTTAATAGATGCAGACATTTTAGGGGAAGTGAGATCGCTTTCAGAAGCAGAAAATGATGATGAAAAATGCGAACCTCCTCCAAGGATAACATTGAAAGAGGTTTTATCTTCCATAAAAACAATGCTTGCATTTATTGATTCGAGGTCGGAGATGACAACAGAGACATTTCTTGCTTTCTCATATTTTGAAAATTTAATTGATTCCGAAAAAAATCGAAATACAAACCAAACTCTTTTGGAAAGATATTTTAGACAAAGTAGGGTCAATTTATTCAGATAGTATACTTGTATTTTTTTTTTACCAAAACAGCTTTTTCACAGAATTTTCGTGAACTCGAATTTTCGAAATCTCGAATTTTTATACACTTCCATTTGAGTTCGAGATAGCGAGAGATGTCTACACATATATCTGTTTCCCACAGATTTTCGAAATTTCTATCTTCTAAGAATGTGTTTACAACATAGCTGGATTTGTTTATTCGCCTATATTTCTAAAGTTTTTAAGATGAAGTATAATATTGTTTTAATTGACTACTCAGAAGCCAACGCGAAAAAGTCCATTTTTTTATGTCTTCCGGGTTTTGTAAATTTTGATATAATTAAAAACATCATTTTTAGTTCTTAAATGATTCACTGGTTGCTTCGTTAGAAAATTTATAAACATTCACTAATCAAATTAATAAAATAAATAAATTAAAATTATTGTAATAAAAACAAGAATTTTCTCACTTTGTTTTGGACTTATTCGCATTTGCTTCTGAAAGACTCAATTGATTAAATAATTATATTCATTGCATTGGTATTATATGGCTTAGTTTTATTCAAAAGAGAAGTCATAAGTTCTCCTTCGGTACTCTAAAATAGAAAGAACAAGCACATGTATAACTGTAACAAAAATGATATTCCCCAGTGGTATTAATCACATTATTATAATTTTAACAATATTATTAATTATATTAAAGATAATTTCTATTTATTAATTTTTAATATTACTTTTAAAATTAATAATTATAATTTGTAATGAAAATTAAACAAACTCATTTAAATTAATATTCGACTGGCCGTCGTCGGTGATCAGCTACTCGCGTGTAATTTTAATAGCCTTTGGCAATGCTTGCAACGTGGGGAATTGGCGGTTGTAAAGGCTGAGGGATCCTGTCAATGTTTTATACTGCGAAATATGTCGAAAATGGAAGTTATTGGGTAGCAGGCGACCCGTGATATCACATCTAGGGGTAATTAGCTTTCAAATGAAATAAATATTGTTGAAATAGGTCTATTGATTAAGGCTGGGTTAGTATCTCATGGTTTTGCCAAATTATTTTTAACATGTAGTTTTCTTATAACATTTAATTATTAGCAATAATTTATAATTAGAATTTATATTTCATATTAGTTTTTAATATAAATAATGTGAGAGATTATTAGCAAATACTGTACCTATGAATTAAACATTATTTGCTGATAGTGTCGTGTTAAATATTCCTACTGTAGATTTTTTTCTTTTTTTACAGTTTTCCTTTTTCTCTGTTCCTTTTTTTATTCATTAATGAGTATATCTTATGTGGTTTGGGGTGCTCGTTTCTCGACTGAACACAACGCATTAATTGAAGTGTTCAGTGATGAAATAGCTAATTAAAATCTAATCCTGACTAAATTCATGCCTTAAAAGATATCTTATTCATCATCAAGCAATTTTTAGCAACTCTTCGTAGTTATGGGAGACATAGAGTCAATATTTAGAATGTTTAAATATATTTTTAATCCCTTTTAGAAAACTTAAGAACATATTGAAGAAAACATATTGAATCAATTTACGCTTAATATTCAATCACATTGAAAATGTTATAGAATATTTTTGATAGATTGAGGCAATTTTTCATGGCCTAAAGTATTAATCAAATTTCCAGAAACTTCTAATGTACTTGATACTTAGTACCTACTGGTACCTCTAACAATTGGCTTGATTTAAAATCACCTAATTTAATTTCAGTGATTAAACGGTGAATTATTGAATTTTCCTTTTCCTTTTGGAATCCGAATATTTAGTCTGTCTATCACTGCTTATGATTTTCCATTCAGTTTCAACACATTTGGGATCTATTTGAAAAATTAAGTAGTTAAATTTCGTTTATTCTGCAGTCATACCGCTATTTTGAATTGATCGTACAAAATATCCTCAATTTTTTACACTGCTGCCGATAAAATTAAATATAATAATAAATAAATGTTATAAAACTTATTTATAAAAAAGTTAAATGCTGAATGAGTCAGCCAAAACAAGTAATTGATAAAAGTTTATATAAACATATAGAATTTTTCTATTGTTATAAAATTAGAACATCTAATATGTTAAACTTCACACTAATATGGCAATGCTTCGGTGTCCTTTCTAAAAGGCAGAAAGGAAAGTGCCTTGTTTTGTGTACACAGACTGGAATTAGACCTCTGGTACTTCTTCTCTGTGTATTTTTTCTATGGAGAAGTTTTCTGTTTTGTTTTCTTACATTAAAAACCTGACTTAATTTGCATCACTTTTTGACTTCCACTTCGAAGATTCTATAGATTTTGCATTACAGCGGAAATAGGGATGTTAAATTTTTGATGTATATAAACAAAACAGGAAACTCGTCCATATGATACCAATTAAGTTGGGGAAAAAATTTTCCAATTTTAACATCGTATCCGCTGTTGTCCAATAATTGAGATGTATAATTCTGATAAATGGTTTTCCTTCTACCTCTTTTCAAGTAGAATACATTCATGAAGCTAACAAATGGCCATTCAAACCTCAACAAAGCATACCTGGCATACAAAGATTTCTCCAGTTCTTGCATCGTTTCCCCTGTTGTCCAATAATTGATATGTATAATTCTTATAAATATTTTTCCGCCTACCTATTTTTAAATAGAATACATTCATAAAGATAACAAATGGCGCTGAAACCTCAAAATCAGAAATAAATGGAACACCGTCGTTTATTTCCTAGTCCCGTCAAAAGATAACAACTTAAACTTTTATTTACCAGCCCGGACCTAAAAGACCAAGCTTTATATTAAAATACCTACTGCAAACTATGGATTTCTTTTCATTTTATTGGAAAAAATTACATATAGATTCAGTTTGAATTAAAATTGTGGTAGATCGCTCGAAGCTCCTTAATTCGCATGTAATGTTTATTCAATTTCCTATCTCTGTAAAATGAATGTAAGTGTGGTTGATTCTAAAGAAATTTTGTTCAAGTAATACTTACTGCATTCTTAAATAACCAAAATGTAAGTCTGAAACTGGCGTTAAGAAGAGAAGTATTGTGCCCTTTTCAATTAATGAGTGTTCTTGCTATTTAATATCCTTTATTGCAAAACACCATTTTTTAGCATGGCAGTTGACACTTTACTTGAAGAAACTTCTCAGATTTCACAAAAGTTATACTAATATAGTATATAAAATGGAGAGTTAGAAAAGCAGTTTCGTTTTAATTTATTTTAAAAAGTTTAAATATACATCTGAAATATTTGAATCTGAAATCTCTCAATATTATTCGAAAACAAGTGCACCTTTCATAAACAAATATTCTGCATTCAGATCACTGCTTTAATTCTGGCTAACAAATATCAAGAGTAAAGTAAGTGCTACAAGTCGTTTAAGTGTTCAGCTGAAAATCATCTAACTCGTAAAGATATTTTCTCGCGATATAAGTGCCATTTGAACGTTTCCATCTTGCTTCGCCGTGATTTTTTTAACCATATTATACATTTAATAGTATGCAACAACGCTATATTTTGAAACAAAATATTGTACCTGTAAATGGTAATTTTAAAGAGTAGGAGGCGATTTCAATCTCGGTGTGCATTTGGAGCACTTTATATCTCTATTCGAAAGACATTCTGAAGATTCAGATTCATAAAACTTCATTGTAAATGTTTACCAAGGACTATGAAATATTTACAAGGTTTAAATAGTAAAATAGTAGAAAAAATTAAATATAATAGTCAAGCACTAATCTTTATTGTGCAACGAATTTAAGAGCCCTCCGCACTTTTGCATTGCGCCTCAGATGATTTTCCTCAAAATAGGGAAGAGATGCAGATAGAGGGAGATGTTTACACTGCACCCAGCACGATTTAACAAGAACTCTCGGAAATGAGCTTATCAGACTTATTGCGTGATACCTCTTTCCGGAGAAAAAATCTAATAAAAGATTATGCTTGGGGCTTATGGTTGACAGAAAAATCCTATCTTTACGAAGAAGAATATATTTCTGAAACAAATTCAATGAAACCAATGGGAGACATTAGCTACAGTTCTAGGTATGATCTGCGCTTTTAGAGAACTTCCTGTACTTGTCTGTTTTCGCTACCAATCGAGCAATCACTGATAAGTAAACGTAATTAGATAATGTTATTGTTGGATTGCAAAATGCAATTATATCTTTTTCGGCTTGGCCAGAGGTACTTTTTAAATAATTTATTTTTACCACCAGAGATTCTTTCCCACATCTGTGATGGCATTAACTTCTCAATGGATTTTTTTATGGTTTTGATATCTCAAAATTCATTTTCCACTTTTTGTAGTAATTAACTTGTAATCGTTGTAATTTTTTTGTATAATTTGTTTTATGGTTTGATGTTTACTATTGTTAATCTTTATTACCACTTGAACTATATGCTCGCCATTTGTGGCAGAGCTTTTAGGTGTAATCTGATCGATACGTCCTGACTGAAGATTTTTTCTTTGTGTAGTGTATGTTGGTTTACGACACAGAGCTAAGTGGT
>BGPR01046219.1:0-12098 GCA_013235015.1 Araneus ventricosus | reverse complement strand
ACTTAATTTCTGGACTGTAATATTATTATACAATATATAATTGAAAATTGGAAACTTGGACATCAATGGGTTAAGCTCTGTAAGTAGCCGGTCATTTACTCGTGCTCCTCTCCACGCAAACCGCGAGATGAAACCAAACACAAATTACAAGACATTTAATTGAAGGTCGACTTAAAGAGAGTTGGTTTCAGTGTCTAGTGTGTAAAAATAGTTAAATTTAAAAGTAATTTTAAACAAAATGGTAGAAGAAATCACAATACATTTTTAACGCATTGTCAATATTCGAATACAAATTTGTCAGAACATGTAAGCCTCCGTAAGCCCGCCAAAAAAATGTAAAAAGAATAATATCCACACTGATTTAAAAGACAATTTTAAAACATGAAAAAAAATCATAATATATATGTTATGGGTTTAAAAGACACATGATATGAGTTTGAATACGTTCGAGAACATGGCCTTTATAAATCAAAGGACATATTTTGTCATTTGATTTATTAGGAGATTACCCTGAGATACTGTAAAAAATATCTCGATGTCCACCTAGGCAGTTGCCTTCTTTGTCTATTTGATAACTGTTGGTCATGCATGCCAAGTATTAAGTTTTTTGGTGGCTCTAATTTCACTTCTTCTAGCATATCTTGACAACAGAGACATCTGTGGGCGTTTATTGACGCCACGCCAAAACCGGTCATCAATACGAAAACCGATGAGGATTGGACCGGTGGGCTCGAAAGTTTGGATTTTCAACCAGTGTGAATATCCAACCGAGCCATAATTCCTAAAATGCGACTGGTGAAGATACATGTGGGAGAGAAGGAAACCTTTCTCGTTTAACAGGAAATTAGAGCAAGTGAGGATTCTCGTGCTGAAGGCGTGGATGAAAGAGAAGTAAGTTCAAAACGGGATAGGAGAGCTGTAGCGGATGAGTTTGCTCGCAGCGGACTTGAATGACCTAACTAAATAGATGTGCTGAAAAATTGAACGGCATCGTGGCACTCCATGCCAATCCATTTTTCAGATCTTCTTCCAAATAGGCAGGTCATTCGCGACCACTCCACGCAACACAAATAAAACCCCTACCACACACACCGACAGCCGTCTATTCCAATTTCCTATTTCAACCACGTACGCCAACCCCCAAATACACATACGCACCCAACCTCTTGCTGCAATTGTAATCGGTTTTTTACACGGACGACGGTTTCTGGCGTGTACAGGTCGTGAATGACCAACTTTAGAGACACTGTCTATCATTATTGAATGTAATTTTTAAAGGAGGTTGTTTAGTTTATGTTAGCTGAGCTTGCGTGCATCTCAAAGAGCGGCGCTGCAATCTTTTATTAGATGCGCGCGAAATGTTTCTCTTTATGTCACCCATTTTTACACAAAATACTTTTTTATATGGTTGAGTAAGGGCTATTTTGAATTGAGATATAAGTCATAAAAGCAAATGTATTTATATGCGTAAGAATTAAGTTATAGCTATAACATAAGGAGAGCCATATTAAATCAGATTCTGTGAAAAGTACGGTTTTATATAAGTTTTAAGTATCAGACTAGAATGTTGCAATATTTTCAGATTATTGGGTTTTGAGGAATCGGTTCGTCAGAGATCTGTTGCAGTTATTTATGATCTAAGTCATCTTTAAAAATTTTAAAAGCAGAAATAGTTGCATGCTTGAAACATATGTGTTAAACTACTTGTCTTTTATTAATAAATCAGTATCCTTTACAATTACCTATAAATTTCAGATCCTTTTTAAAATTGATTATTTTCTTAGGTATTTATGTTTTTAACAAATATATATTTTCTTAGATTCCTAATTAAAAAACTCGTCGTCTGAATAAAATTTCTCTAATTGTTTAGATTATCATGATCGCCACGGTTTTCCCAGCGAGAGTATCAGAATTGGTTTTGAATTAAATAAACTTAAGAAAAGATTTTTAAATACATTTTTGAAGATTAGTAACCTTTTTAGGGTGAATTATATATCAGTAATGGTATTTGATGAAGTGTAAAGATGATACGACTAATTTCTATTTTAATGTAATATACTATGCACAACATTTATTAGGTGAGTTTCGGTGTGTTCTGCAACAGTTGAAGCAAATGCTTCAGAAGGAGATTATAGATGCCCAGGCTCTCCCTACAAATGCTCGTATTGATGGTCGAGGTAAAGTTTTCAGGTTTAAAATTATATATAGTGATGCTCGTAAATTTAGAAGTGGTACAGTCATAAGAAATCAAATATAGTCGCTGGCTGCGTGTCTGAACTAAGGAGTTGGGACCCTAGTATTGCCAAAACAATCGGAGTGCCTTCATACAGGGAGCATGACCCCTCACCTCCAATAAAATCCAGAATTTAAGACCAATATTCTTCCTTAAACTACTTTGCATATTCAGCTAAGTAAGCGTTAGCTGAAAATGCAACTTAGGTAAAGATCTGCAGTTTATTCAGCCAATGGAAGAGGGTGTCTCTAGAAGAAATTAGTTTCAATTTTCCATTCAAGGCTGAAAAATAATTTAATTGCATAATACCAGTGAAGGAAGAGAGAGAGGGAAAATATCACATTAAAAGTGCTATTCGATAATATGTCAGAAGTTAGCTTAAATTAAATAAAACTTAAGAAAAGATATTTAAATAATCTTTTGCAGATTCGTAACCGTTTTAGGTTGAATTATATAATAGTAATGGTATTTGATGAAGTGTAAAGATAATACGATTAATTTCTATCTTAATATAAAGTATTAGTTACCAGTTTTTATATAAAATAATATGCTATATGTAAATTAGAATAACTTACTCAAGGAAATGTTCCATTATTAAAAAATTGTATTAAGTGTTGCTCGTAAATTTAGAAGCGGCGCAGTCATAAGAAATCAAATATAGACGCGTGTCTGTACGGTGGAATTGTCTCCTCAGTATTCTTTTTCTCTGGCTAAAACGATCGGAGCGCCTGCAGACGGGTAGAATGGCCCCTCCCCGCCAATAAGATCCAGAATTTAAGTTCGATATTCTTCCTTGAACATCATTGCATATTCAGCTAAGTAAGCCTTAGCTGAATATGCAATTTAGTGAAAGATTAGCAGTTTATTCATCCAATGAGAGGAGGGGTCTCTCTGGAAGAAATTAGGCTCCGTTTTCCCTTTGTGGCAGAAAAATAATTCCGTTGGGTAATACAAGTTAAAGAAGAGACATGGGGCAAATATCACAATAAAGGAAGAGAGAAGGGGCAAATATTACAATAAAGGAAGAGAGAAGGGGCAAATATCACAATAAAGGAAGAGAGAAGGGGCAAATATCACAATAAAGGAAGAGAGAAGGGGCAAATATCACAATAAAAGTGTTATTCAGTAATATGTAAGGCTATTATTAATTCATAGAAAGAAAACTGAAAAAATAGAGCAGGTGAGTTAAGCTAGATGAATAAGTTTTTCAAAGTTCGTGTTCAAAATATGAATCACGTAAATCAGAAAGGAGGGGAAAGGCTTGAAGGGAAGTGTGAGGGGAAGGTCAACGAAATCTGCCGATGGAGCATATCTATTATTCATGCAGTGCTTCTGAAAACAAAAATAGTTTTTCTAGGATATAATTTTTTCTCTTTTTATCAGTCCTTTTCTTCCTAACATGTTTTAAAGCCTTTCTCACATTGTCAGTGGTCTGATGTTCCTTCCTCGAAACATGCTTTATCTCCCGCCGTAGGCAGTGCCGTCTCATCCACTGGGCAGCTAAAAATTTACTATACTGAGTTTAATTTTGAAAAAAAATATTTCATTATAATCTTAAAGTTAAAAATATTATTAAGTTTTTAAAACTAGACAGCCAAATATATTGTAATGTTACATAAACATCTTATATCTGTCGAAATTAGCGTGAGTAGTCTTCCCTAGACATTCTCGTATACTTTCTAATGGTGCTCAAAAAAGTTACAGACCTGCACCCATAAAGTCACTTCTTGAGCATAATTGTTGCAGACCTTCGGCATCCACGAGTACTAAGATTTCATTTTTTCTCCACGACGAAAGAGCAACAATACAATCGTGTTAAAATACGCCAAGCGGACGCCGAAACACAATATTTCGCGTACTTTGCGTCGTAGTGTGATTAACAAAACGGAATATGCATTCTGAACGCCTTTTTTCTCGACCGATTGAAACAAAAATTTCATGTAAATCTACAGTTAGGGTTAGAAGATTACATATCAAATTTCATAATCTAATTCGTTGCGTTTAAGAATTACCGTATTCATATTGCCTGTGAATATACAGACGGACAGACAGTCAATCCGTTGATGGATTTGGTCCAACATTTCTACAATTATGATGATAAAAATGTGTACCAATTTTATCAATCTATCTATTTCAGTTTTTGAGTTATTGTATTCCTATTAACACGGACGGACAGACAGACTTCCCGTGTAAGGATTTCTATAAATTTGGGGTAAACACAATATATCAAATTTTATCTGTCCATCTCAAATCGTTTTTGAATTATCCTTTTCACAGACAGAGAGATATAATTCCAAAATTGTGTCTTTCGGACTCAGGGAGGACTAAAAGGTGAAGACTTATCAAAATCACGATTTGGGATTTTTTCACGATTACAATACTTTCTCTTTGTATATGAGAAAGTAAAAATTTGCATACAGAGCCAATCAGTGAGAAAATTCTAAACTGTGCGTGTAACCTACACTACCAGTGATAAAGTAGGTTATTGCATACTGCTACCTAGTTTCATCATATATTAGTAATATAACAGTTTTATTTCTTTAATCACACTATAGAGGGATATGTTAAATAATAATATATGCCGCATTGCAATTTCCGAAATGAGTGTAATTTTTTTAGATATAATAATACTTTTTATATTGTCACCTATAACCAAATGCATTATGGAGACTTTCTTTAAAAAAACAAAAAAACAAAAAAAAACACCTGAATGTTGGTCCCCGAATTTAATTGAGACTATTTCTTTGTCCAACAACTATGTGTGTTATACTAAAGAGAAAAATTAATTCAAACATTTATTCGCACACTTGTTTGAATAGGGTTGAAAAACAATTTCTTTCACAAGATGCAGAAGATAAATATGATGCCAGAACGAGAAGAAGAGTTTTGAAAGCTGAATGTAGAACTTTCCGTAACTTGAATATTTGCAGATAGTTTTGTATTACCTGAAAAATTCAATCAATTTTTAGTTCACCGAAATCTAGAAACATTTGTTATTCAAAATGAAAACATTATGATTCTTCTGGAAAAGTTCTGAAAGAGTTTATGCCATTGATTTCAGTGATTGAGGTGAACAAACATTTATATTTGCTGGAGTTCACAAATTTTTTTGAAAGGGTTCAAACACTGAAGATATGGATTGAATTTGATGGAATCATAGTTATATTCGATTTATAAATACTGTTCTTGTGTGGGCGGGTATTATATATGATTTTCTTATTGGCCCATACTTTTTACCATATGAACTCAACGGTACGACACACAGTGATCGATTTTATAAATCTAGCTGGACAAAAATAAAAAAAAAAACACCATTGTTATTTCTTGGTACCAATTGCTTTATTGCGAGCAGAAATACCCATAACGCAATAAACCATCTCTAATTTAAACGATTAGTTCCTGAAATTTTGCCTGTAATGGGCAAAAGTTTGGATATCGCGACAGTATATTTTATGATCTTCTAGAAGGGAGAGAAGTTATTTGTGTTATTTGTTGTTTGACTTATTTTAAAATAATATTTGTGTTTATATAGTCATTGTGTTATCCAAGGTTAATATTCTATCTAAGTTTCATATATTAAATGCGAGTGTTAAATATATTTTTAATGTATGAAAAATATATGGATTTTATACCATTTCACTAAATGTTATTTGGAAAGCAAAACAATTTTTTTCACAAGTCTTCGTCTTTTAAGGTATCCGAACACGTTCGGAGTACTTTTTTCTTAAATTGTGAAATAGAAACACCAAAATATGTTTTTTAGATTCGAATTTAGTAAAGATTAATATTAGCGTATGATTTTTGAATATAAATTATTATAAATTTACAAAATTCTTGAATTTCTGCTGCTTTTTAGAGGAAATTTCCCAAAACTTCAAACATGCTACAGGTCAAACTTTTGTAATAATTCAAATAAAACTAATACTAAAATAAACTACATACTATGGACTAGTGCTTGTACTAGAATTTTAACATTCTTTGGATAAATAAAAATTTTAGAGCTAATCGAACAATCATTATAAGATTTTCAGCAAATTTTCTATGTCATTTTTCAAATAAAAGATCATAATTTAAAAAATATTGTTACAATATACATTATTCTAGTACATTCACTAGAGAAACATTTGAAGAAAGTGTTCACAAAATTTCAGAACAATCGAACGATAATATCTCGAGTTATCATGTTTGAAGTTTGAAAAGTATGCATAAAATCTAATTTTGAGAAAAATCAAATTTTAGTTTTTCCACGCGCTCAAATTATGTATCTAAACTTTAAAAAAAATTCCTAAAAATATACTGACATCATATTAGCTTGCAAAAAAGGAGTTTAAAAGAATTTTTGACAGGTTTCTGTCCCTTTAAATGAAAACTTCCGGTTAATTAAACGCCCACTTCCGGTTTTCGGTTTGTTATAAAACAATTAATGTCTCATCTTCTAACTAACGTACCGACAAAAGTAAATATGTTTTAGAAAGGTAAATGAATGAACTATCGAAAACATCAAAAATTAAAAAAATGGAATTTTGGTCGAAAATCGACTTTCGAACGTGTTCGGATACCTTAAGTTATATTTTTATATACTAGAAGTATTGAGAAAAAAGAGTACTAAATATTATACCCGGATCTGTCCGGGAACCCGGAATTTTTTAGGAACATTGCTTCCACATATGCACTATCTGAACAAAAGTATCCGGACACTTTCGGATTTTCACATTTTTTAGAATTTCTCCCAAAAAGCTAAACTGACTGCCCTTGAACTTCGACCATGTAAAGAATAGACTGAAACTCACATTTTACAGTGAAGATTCGATCCTGAGAGCAATTAGGGGACCGTCTACAAATTGATGAAGAAGAAAATTATTTTACCCCGCTTTAAAGAAAGCTTATAACGAGATGAAACTTTCAGCAATAATAATTAATTTTTATATAAGTTTTCCCTATATATCTGGCTTTAAAGTCGTGAAAGAAAAATTACGTCATGTCTGTAATGCGCAGTAAAAAATTGTTAATAAAAATGCTCACAATTCCTGTAATATTCAAAAAAAAATTTTCAAATTTTTACACAATCCATATATTTTTCATATATTATAAATATATTTAACACTCGCATTTAATATATGAAACTTAGATAGAATATTAACCTTGGATAACACAATGACTATATAAACACAAATATTATTTTAAAATAAGTCAAACAACAAATAACACAAATAACTTCTCTCCCTTCTAGAAGATCACAAAATGTACTGTCGCGATATCCAAACTTTTGCCCATTACAGGCAAAATTCCAGGAACTAATCTTTTAAATTAGAGATGGTTCATTACTTTATGGGTATTTCTTGTTGCCTATAAAACATTGGTATGGTACCAAGGTATAACACTGGTGTTTTTTTATTTTTGTCCAGCTAGATTTATAAAATCGATCACTGTGCGACGTATCGCATCTCTTTGGAGTTTCATAAGTTTAGTTATATTAACGTCCTGTTTTGAAGCAACTCGTGGGCTATTTTGGGACAGATCTCGCAATTTTGAACCTAGGTTAGATGACGAGAACGACACCTGGGCTAGCAACCCCTCTCTAAACTTCCGCTCCGCACCTTTAAGATTCTTATAATGGTTTCAATTAAACTGCTTTTAGTTAAGACTTTTAACATTGAAAATTGAATGCATAGACGATGGGTCCGATCGACTATGCATTCAATTTTCAGTGAATGCTTATCTTTTCCTTCCTGATAGGAAACACCTTGTTATGATGGAGATGTAGACCTGGTTATTTTGCATTGTACACTTCACACACTGGCGATTTTCGGAAGTAAATTTTTTTCACAGACTCCTTTCCTCCATGTATTCATTAGTTCCCCCTACTGAATTTGGTGCATTTCAGCAGATAGATCGAGCTACAGATGGCTATGAGTACTGTCAGTGTAAAAAAAACACCCTGTATTATGCCCTTATTATGTTCATTAAAATTTTTATATAAAAATTTGTTGCTTATCTTCATTTACAGGAACTTCAAAGTTTTATGAATTGCTGCGCAAATTTAAGAACGGCAAAGTAATAAATAGTAAAACATAATCGCTGGCTGAATATATGAAGCGTGGAGGTTGTAACCCTTTATTGATAAAACTAAAACAGCACCTCCTAATATACAGAGTGATCCGAATTGAACAGGAGGTGTTTAGGCCTCTCTGCTGGAAAAAAAACTTCGCCAATTTCACCAAAATTTTGTAAACATGCTATTCTGAGTATGCGGTTTTGAATTCTGAAAGAAAAAAAAATAGTTCGTATTTTCGCCGCTAGGGTAGAAAATGGCGTTGGGGAGTAGAAAATTTCTTTACATGCCTAACAACAATCGTTAATGTGCATTATCATGTGAAGACGGAATAAGTAATAACAGCGAAAAAGTGTTTTAACGTGCAATAACTTCTATTGGAATCACATGAAATTAACTACAAATTAGATAGTCTGACTAAAATAATTTTGTGCAGTAACTTTATTGCTATCACATGTGGAACCACACTACCCTCACAGATACGGCTCGATATGTCCTCCGTCTCTTTTCGCTAAAAATTGCATTCGATGCACAACACATTTCACGGCAGTACGTAACGCATTCGGTTGGAGGTGGGATACATGTTACGAAATTCTGAGTTTTAACAGGGCTAAGTTGGGCACATTGCCTTTTTTAAATGCAGCTCTTTAAATATCCCCACAGCCACAAGGGTTTTATATTGGGTTACTGAGACGACCAAGATTTTGAAAACGACCTGCTAATCACTCTCTCATCCGAAAGGTTTTACTGTAATAACAATTCGCATGGAGTGGTATGATAGTAAATTTCAAGCTTTAAAGTCCAGTTCCTAACTGGCTGCTTGCCTGAAGCACGCCTTACGTCTCGTCGTGGAACCTCAAAGAATCGGTGTTGTACGGGAAGTTTTGTGGTGGCTCGATCGTTCTGGTGACATGTCGGTAAATGCAAGGAGACCAAAGACCTGCTTGTTGACGGACGGAGACCTTAGTACAGTTCGTGAGGACTCTTTTATATTGTTTACATTGCCGAAGGAAAGGTGTGTCTGGTCGGATTCCGCATTACGGTACAAATCTCAAAGATCGGCATCCAGGAAGCCACTGATAGTAGCTGAAGGCTCAAGAAAGTCATGGGGCTTTTGATGCAGCCAGCTGAAATTGAGTGTTCATCATTAGTGGCTGGGAAGTTTTCGTTGCCCAAGTAATCTTTCCTGTAACCAGGCGAGAAAGGCGGAGGTTGCGCAAATTTCCTCCCGACGGGGTTTTGCTGCTCATTTACACTTATTTTATTTTCGAGCATCATTACTAAGAGTCGTTTGGCGCTAATTGCTTCCTTCATGGATTTTCCCGGTTACACTAATTTACACTGATTAATCTTAGAACTCTCATCCAAATGTGATTCGTAAATTTTACGACTAATGTTTCCTTTTCTTTAACCCGACATTCTTTAGACGGATGTCCGCCCGTAAACACGACACATTTAAAAGTACGAGTGGACATTCACGACCGCTCCACTCAAAACCACTAGTCAATACGAAAAACAGATGAAATTTGGAGTGTTGTGAAGCGAAAGTTTGAGTATCCGACCATCCTGTATATCCATTGCTACATTTGGATTGCATGGCCATAATTCAACACCAGTTTGAAGGGGTCGTGTGTAGTAGAGAGGGGGATTGCTGTGCGTTGTTCAAGGAGGAACATTTAGAATTGAGCTGTCGGGGATAAGAGTGGCTGCTAGTGAATGGATGTGCGTTGAGTGGGGTGGTCGTGAAAATCCGGCTTAAAAATGCTCCCAATTAACTCTTATCTCCACAGTATACCCCCGAACTTGGAGCCAGGACGTCTCCTTGTCGGTTGGGTATGCATGCGTTAATCTTCATTGAAAGAAAGGCTAAACAAATACAAACATATGTAATTAAAAACACGCAATACATTGTTGGTAAACAGTTGCAGACTCCCATCTGACCTTGAAGCCGTTGCTACAATTGTTCACTAAATTATTATTTACAAAGAGATTTTGAGAACGTATAAAGAAGCTAAAATTAAAAAAATGTCCCTTTATAAGAAAAGAAATGATAAAAGTAAAAAAATATATATATTCTCACTGGATCATGGAGGCTTGAGACCTTGCTTGTTCTGATTCCGAGGAGGACTCCAAACCGGATGAATTGTTTTGTTCGTATTGTTACAAAGCCATAAAGTCGTTTCCCTGAGATGCTAATCTTGGCGACAAACTTGGCGACTTGGCGACAAATTTGGCGACCATTTTGGCGACTTGGTGGCAAAGTTGGCGACTTTGGCGACAAAGAGAATTTTCTAGAAGGACCTCGAACTTTCAAGCTATTTCTACTGATTTCATGAACTTTCTAGAGACTACGTCACTTCCTACGTAATGAAGTCACTTCCTGTTGAAAAGTATAAAGGCAAGCTCTCAAGCCAAGAACAGTTAGTTGGAATTTGACCTGCAAGCAAGCTGGTGAGTTAACAAGAGACCTTTGAGCATTGTGTT
Source organism: Araneus ventricosus (assembly GCA_013235015.1). Classification (NCBI taxonomy): domain Eukaryota; kingdom Metazoa; phylum Arthropoda; class Arachnida; order Araneae; family Araneidae; genus Araneus; species Araneus ventricosus. The sequence goes on along the minus strand of BGPR01046219.1, from coordinate 1,329 downwards.
GAGATTTATTGGTAGTCTCTGTTGTGAATTTTTACTAGTGCTGTGTTAATACTTGTGCTACGTTTCTTTGCTGGAGAATATTTGTAAAAATAAAGAGCTTTAATTTTGTAATCCTGCTTATTGGACTTCATTTACATACACCCACAAGTTGATTTTGTCACATTTGGTGTCAGAAGTGGGATTTAGATTTTTCTGTCTATGCCTTGGACCAGAGCAATGGATGAAAAATTCGAGATGTTGCTAGCCATGATGAAAGAGATGAATGCTGGTCAAGAAGAGATGAAGGCTGGTCAAGAAGAGATGAAGGCTGGTCAAGAAGAGATGAAGGCTGGTCAAGAAAAGATGAAGGCTGGTCAAGAAGAGATGAAGGCTGGATTGGAAAAGAAAATGGAAGCTGGACAGGAGAGAATGGAGAAAGTTCAAGAAGAAATGAAAGATCTAATCCGAGCAGGCAAAGAAGAGATGAGAACTCACGTCGAGAGTCAAGTGAAAGGAATCAAGGACCATGTTGATGGATGTATAGGAAGAATGGAAGAGGAAGTCCAAGATGTGAAAGGGAAGATTGAAGAGGTTCAAGGAGAGGTCCATATGAAGATCGAGGAAGTGAAAAGCGAAGTCCAAGAAAAGATGAGCGACCTAGAGAGAAGACTTAGTGATCTTGAAACTAGACCAAACAACGTCCCGGCAAATCCAGAATTAATGTATTCCCGGCCGACAGTTAAACCCTTGACATTCGACGGGCTAACATCATGGACAGTTTTTAAGACTCAGTTCAACGTCGTCAGCTCTACAAATGGATGGACGGATTTTGTGAAAGCCAGTCAACTTGTAGCATCGCTCCGAGGATCAGCAGCGGAGGTTCTTCAAGGAATTCCAGCTGATAAATTGACAGACTTAACGACCATCGAGAAAGCTTTAGAATCCAGATTTGGAGACAGCCACCTGACGCAATTTTATAGAACCGAGCTAAAGACAAGAAGACAGAAGCCGGAAGAAAGCCTTCAAGTATTGGCCGCCGATGTGGAACGACTAATGAGCCTGGCGTACGCTGAGTGCCCTCCAGATGTTCGGGAAAGCCTAGCAGCTCAGTACTTCATCGACGCCATCAGGGACGAAGACACGCAGCATTCAACGAGGTTGATGGATGCCAAGGACTTGAAATCCGCTCTAGCCTATAGCATGAAATATGAGGCTGCGAGAACTGTGTCGAAGACATCTAGACACGCCAGATCAATGGAGATTGAGGATAACAACAGTAGAGAACAGGACGATAAACTTGAATCTCTTTTTAACAGGCTGGAAAAATTATTAAGCAGTAGTGTCGATGGA